>JARHVA010000265.1:4572500-4892500 GCA_037957365.1 Torreya grandis
GTTGATCATGAGAAAAAAGAGGAGCAACCTCAACCAACAGTTTCAATTGCTAAGCGGGGATCCCCTCTTCCTTTCCAGCCAAAAGACCTAGTGATTTTGAAAAATGTAAGTACCCCAAATGCCCTTATGCCTTCTACTTCAAATCTGCAGTCCAGTCCTCCCCTTTTCAAAAATCAAAAGGATGAACTCCCATCCTCTACTCCTTGCTCATTTCAAACATTTGATATCATTAACCATATAAAGAAAATCAAAATTCAAATGTCTAAATTTGAATTTTTGTAGTCCCATCCTCAGCAATTAGATAGACTGGTTCAATGTGTTAAAAACTAGAACATCCCTGTTAAACAAGCAATTCTTAAAGAGACACATGATCCTGCCAGGAATGCACCCACCAAGAACAACCTTGTCATTGCTCCCCCTGCTGCTCCTGGTAGGTCTGAACCTTATTATGTCTCATTGCTGATAAATGGATATCAGCTGAATAATTACATCATTGATTCTAGAGCTTCAGACAATGTCATGCCCACTAAGGTGTCTAAATTCCTTGACCTCACCTTGACCAAAACTTTGGTAGATGTTTCTCCATGGAGAACCAGCAAGTGCCTTTGCTGAGACAAATTAAAGATGCCCAATTTGCATTTGCTGCCTTTTCAGACAAAAGAATCAAGATGATTGTCTTGGTAGCAGACGTCCCAGCATCATATGGCATCCTTTTCGAGCAAAATTTTTGCAGAGATGTTGGTGGTGAATTGAGCATAGATTTATCAGAGGTGAGGATTCCAATCAAATGTGTTATGAAGACGCTGCTCCTTGAGAAGGAAGTGAAGTATGTGGTTACCCAGACCTCAGCGCCTGAAGCACAAATTCTGTTTGAGTTTTCAGGCATGGGTAACTACTTTCTGTACACAGATGGAGTTCATGTTACATCTGATGAAGCTCCTGTAGATGACAGCCTAGAAATGCATTCAGATGGAATAGCAGAGGAGTTAGTTGAGCATAAGGCAAGTGTGGAAGTATCTCCACCCCCAAATGAAGAAGAATTCAAAAGAAAATCAGTATCAAATGAGGTATAAATTCTTGAATTTGATGGCAGTTGCTTTTCCACTGGTTCAGGAGCTGGGGTTGTGTTAATATCTCCTCAAAGAGATTTTTCTCTCATCTTATAAATTGCAATTCAGCAACACGAATAACACAATTGAATATGAGTCTCTGTTGCTTGGATTGAGAGTTGCTCGAGACAAAGGCATCAAGCTCTTTCATGCTAAAAAATATGTCGAACTAGTGGTTTGTCAGGTGAGAAAACTGTATCAAACCAAGAATGAAAGATTGCGTCATTATCGCAATCTAGTCTGGGACCAGCTTAAAGACTTTGATGCTTTCAGCATCTCTGCAATTTTTAGAGAATTCAATGACTAGGTGGATGCACTGGCTGTTTTAGCTACTCTCTTGGTCCCCCACCCAGATTTCAAAAGAGACAAGTACAAGATTGAGATGGTCTTTCAGCTAAGTGTACCTAATAATGCCAGTCATTGGTAGGTATTTAACAATGACAACCAAATCATTGCCTTCCTAGAGCAAAAAAATGACTTTGAACGGTTGCATTTTGAAGGCAGTGAACCTAAAAAATGTGAAACAACTCCTGAATCATATGTATACATGGGTGAGGAGTTCTTGCAACTCAAACGGAATAAGATTTTCAAAGGTCTGGTTTCCCTTGAAAAGCTATTTGATAAGAATGATAGATTCATTAGACAACAGCCAATGGATTCAAGCTCATCTCAAGAGTTTGATTAAGTAAATCTAGGAACCAAAGAAGACTCCAAGATGGTGAACATTGAGAAATGCTGTACTTCTGAAGAGCATTTCAAGTTCACCTCTTTGCTCAACAAATACATGGATGTCCTAGCGTACTCCTATGCTGACCTAAAATCACTCCGACTTGACGAAATTTGACACAACATCCCTCTCAACGCTGATTCAACACCTTACAGGCAAAAGTCTAGGCATTATAATCCCAAAATATTAGGTACTATTTTATCTGAGATACAAAAAATGCTAAATGCTAGAATAATCTTTTCAATCCATTATTTCACATGGATTGCCAATACAATGCCTATAAGAAATAAGAATGGTGAAATTCGCCTTTGTGTGGATTTTAAGAATTTGAATCAGGCATCCTTGAAAGATAATTATCCTTTGCCAATCATGAATCAAGTGCTACAGACAATGACGGGCTCAGAGAAGTTATCAATGCTAGATGGCTTTTTAGAATATAATTAGGTTGAAGTTGGTGAAGCAGACCAGCATAAGACCGCTTTCACCACACCTTGGGGCACGTTTGCGTATAAAATGATGCTTTTTGGCTTGATAAATGCTGGCGCCACCTTCCAAAGAGCAATGGACCTTACCTTCAAGGATGAGATGGGTAAGTTCATTGTAATTTATCTTGATAACTTGACCGTCTTCTCTAAGCGTCGCCCAGATCATGTGAGCCATTTATAACAAGTGTTGGAGCGCTGCCGCCAGAATGACATTTTTTAAAACCCTAAGAAGACAATTTTTGGAGTAACAGAAGGGAAAATTTTTGGACACGTTGTGTCCAAAAGAGGCATAAAGATTGACTCAAATAGAGTCAAGTCTATCCAAGAACATTTTTTGCTCATAAACAAGACTTCTGTTCACTCTTTTTTTGAAAAAGTGAATTTCTTACAGAGGTTCATCCTTGAGTTTGCCGAGAAGACTAGGCACATTGTAAACATGATGAAGGGAAAAGCCACCTTCAGTTAGACTGAAGAAGGTAAGTCGGCATTTGAGGATATCAAGACTACCATTGCCCATGCTCTAATTCTGGCTTGTCCAGACTATAGCAAAGAGTTCACCATTTACAGCTATGCTTCAGAACATACGCTTTCAATAATTTTGGTTTAACAAAATAAATAAGGTATGGAATCTCTTATTTCTTTCATGAGCCATCCTTTCAAAGCTCATGAGCTGAAGTAATCAAATATGGAGAAGCACGCTTATGCAGTGGTGAAGGCCGTAAAACATTTTTGTTTTTACATCTTCAATTCTTGAGTTACTGCCTTGGTCCCTGACACTACAGTGAAATCTATACTGACTCAGAAGGAGTTTGGGATGAAAAGAGACAATTGGGTTGCAAAGGTCTAGGAGTTTGATCTGATCATTAAGCCAACAAAGCTGGTGCATGGAAAGGGGATATGCTAACTAATTGCTGATAACAAGCCAAGAGGAATAGAGCATGAAGACCCAGAAGTGGATGACACACCAACAATCCTCTTTGTCTCCACCACGAATGAGTGGTATTCAAGTATTGCTCATTTATTTACTTATGGTGAGTGTTTTGCTCACCTATCTTATAAAGAAAGGAGAACCATCAAGCTGAAAGTTGCTAATTTTGTCTTTTGGGACAACAACTTATACAAGGGGAGCCTTGATGGAACGTTCATTCGCTGTGTGAACAAGGAGCAACAAAGCTGACTTCTGAAGTCTTTCCATAATTCAGCCTATGGAGGACATTTTTCTACCCCTTTGACTACCCATAAAATCTTACGAGTCAGGTATTATTGGCCAACTCTCTTTCAAGATGCATACAAGTGGGTTAGGGGATGTGAACTATGCCAGCTGTTTGTTGGAAGACCCAAGTTAACTGCCCTACCCCTCGAACTAGTAATCATAGAGGAGCCATTCCAGCAATGGGGGATTTATTTTATTGGAGCTGTAAACCCATCATCAAGTGTTAGACATGACTATGTCCTCACAACAACAAACTACTTCACCAAATGGGTGGAAACAGTTACAACTAAACATGCTACTTTAGAAGTAGTATGCAATTTCCTCAAAGAAAACATCATGTCCAAGTTTGGGGTCTCAATCAAAATTGTCACTGATAATGCCGCCTATTTCATTTCTGAGGAGATTCCTCAATTCTATTTCCACTACGAAATCACACTCTCCCACTCTTTTGATTATTTTTCACAAGGGAATGGACAGGCTAAATCAAGTAATAAAAACCTGATGACTATCATCAAAAGGCTGGTGGATGACAACCAAAGGACTTGGCATAAGACATTGGTTGATGCTCTATGGGTAGACAAAATTACACCCAAGAGGGTAATTGGTATGTCCTCCTTCCAACTTTTTTATGGTGTCAATGCTGAGATATCAATCACCTTGGAATTGCCAGCATTGAAATTGGCTAAGGCGATTGAGGATCAAATGTATGAGAGCTCACTTGAGAAGAGGATCATGTGCCTTGCTAAGCTAAATGAGCAGAGAACTATAGTGGTGGATCGAATTGCCGCCCATCAAAGTCTGGTGAAGAAGATCTTCGATCAGAAAGCAAAGAATCATGATTTCCAGATTGGAGATCAAGTCCTGCTGTGGGACAAGAGAAGAGAACCAAAGGGGATGCACAGAAAATTTGATTTCCTGTGGGGCCCTTTTACTATTCATCAGCTCAATGGTAAAAATAGTTTCTTGTTGAAGTATCAAGATGGCACTCTCTTTTCTTTGCCTCACAATGGGCAACATCTGAAGCACTTCAACTCTTGAAGTATTAGATGAGTTCCCCTATACATATGTATATTTGTGTAGTTTTTTGTTTCTATTTTATTCTTTTGTTTTCATTTTTGGAGCCTTTTTTCTTGGGTAGCGTGACTCCATATCCCAATGGCATACTTCAAGGCACTGGAGATTCTGGTTTCTACTCTCCTCTTCTGTGTTTCAAGTTTCCAACTGAAGGTAGTTCCCCAACTAGAGCCACCTGTTGTCTCTGAAAAATGCCACTCATTTTTGGGACAACATATGAACTATTTTGGCCCTGCAAGACCAAAATTGTCTCTTCCCTTTTCAAAATTTGTTCTGAGCATTCAAATTCCTCATTTTTCAAAACTTTTTCAAAAATCTATGGACTCTGCAGGCTTGGAACTACGAACTAGGCTTGAATCTATGGACTCTGCAGGCAGGCTCAAATCTATGGACTCTGTAGGCTTGAATCTATGGACTCTGCAGGCCAAGTTCTACGAGCTTCGCAGGTTGATTTTTACGGACTCTGCAGGAAAGAAGCAAGCTCTCAAAATAACAAGTTTCCAGCACTTAGTCATTTTCAAAATTGGTTCAATGCCAAGGTTCAACCAAAGCGTCCATCGGCAAGCTTCCAAGCAAGAATCGAACTATTGAACCTTGAACTATTTTGGTTTAACAGGTTCAATGGGTTCAAAGGTTCAAATTCATCAGCAGGAGTTAAGTGCATTTTTCAAAGGTTCAAAGTTCAACCACCTCAAAGTTCAATGGCTTCAAAACACTTAGCAAAAAATGACGCGTTGAACCATTAAACTGTTGAATCTTGAACCACGTTGGTTCAACGGTTCAACGGGTTCAACGACCTATTAGTTCAACGCGCTTGGTTCAAAGAGGTCAAAAGACAGCGAAATAATGAAATTAGAACCAAAGAGGTCTGTTTCCTAGAAGCATTCTTATTTATTTAATTTGACAAGTAGAACCAACGAAAGTAATTAGTTAAGTGTCCTGAAATCAACTGTGAGGAAGACTTTGCGCTTTCACATTTTCTTTCAGTCTGTGTTTTTTTTTTCTTTCTATGTTGAGGATTTTGGGATAAATTTATGCCCCCATTATCCTTTGTGATATACTCTTTGGGCAGTTGAGGTGGAAACTTTGTGTTCTATTTCATCTTGTTGGTTACTACGCCCTTTTGCCATCAGTTACTTTTACTACCTAAAAGAAACTCCTATTGTTTCTTGCAAGAACACTTTTGAAAGAAGAGAAGTGTCTTCAGTGTTTCCACCAAAATTTTCTCCTTTGTTTGTGAGCATCATCTCTAAAAGAAGAGAGATGGATGGTTTATTCTGCCCCCATGTGTTATTTTCTGCTTATTTATATTGTATATAACTCTTGCATATTTAATAGGAAACCTCCCCTTGATGAGAGGAGAGATTAGTCCCCTTTTGATGTGGTAAACCTACACAACTGGCTGACCAATCTTCCTGCTGTGGTTGATCAGACCTATTTTGTTTATCAGTATGCTGATTGACAAAATATTCACCCAACAAGATGCATGAAGGAATAGTCTTTATCTTCTATTTTTATTTAAGATTTCATGCCCTATTAGCATAACATATAAGGAAGCAAACACTGTAGACCTTTCATAACCCAAGATCTAAACATGCGAGAAAGTTGTAGACATGATGCATGGTCTACATAAATGGAAAGGGAACTGCCTTTGCCACCTATGGTAGAGGAAAGATTTGTGGAGGCATTTGCCTTTACCACCTATGAGAGAGGAAATATTTTTCAAAGACCTAACTTTTCTACCTATGGTTTTAGATAGATTCATGAAGGCAATGCCTTTGTCCCCCATTGTGGAGGAAATATTTGGGAAGGTGTCTTATGTATGTGGACTTAATCGAGAGATTGAGGATGCTTCAACATTTTTTGGCAAAGAAAAGGAAGTGCTTTCGTTGCGACTTGTTGCCTCACATGGGAAGAGGTTAATTTATTAGGAGGATATGAGGTGGCATTGTCTAATGAAGTAGTGATGTCTCCTCCTTTGCCGATACATAAAATGGATTTCATGTATTTCTCCATCTCTTCTCCTTCCTAAGTTGAATTCAATTTTAATAATAACTTTAATACATCTGCAGTAATTTATTTTTTTCTATATTCTGATTTTTACAACCATATTCATTAATACTCACTTCAATATTTCTTATAACTATTAAAATTTGTTATTATTTATTTTTATTTTTTTATAATCTAATTTTTATAACCATATTCATTAATATTCATTTCAATTATTTTTATAATCATATTCATTAATACTTATTTTAATCATTCTTATTTTAATATAATATTTATAATCATATTTATTACTACTCATTTTCTGATTTTAATGTGATATTTATAATGATATTTATTATTAATCTTTTTATTATTTTAATATAATCTTTATAACCATATTTATTACTTAATTTATTTTTTATGTCTATATTTATTAATATTCACTTTAATTACTTTTATAACGATATTCATTAATACTCATTTTAATCTTCTTATTTTAATATAATCTTTATAATCATATTTATTACCACTCATTTTCTTATTTTAATATAATATTTATAACCATATTTATTACTACTCATATTCAATATTACTCATTTTATTATTTTAATTATAATCTTTATAATCATATTTATTATCTATTCATTTTCTTATCTTATTTGAATGTCATCTTTATAATCATATTCATTACTACTCACTCATTTTTTAATTTTAATATAATCTTTATAACCATCTTCATTACTAGTCACTCATTCACTACCTACTTATTATCTTATTTTAATTATAATAGTTTTAGATTAAGGTAAAAACAGGTTTTGAAGGGACCCCGCAACCCTGTACAGATAAAGAAAGATAAGCATTACAAATCACCAAAAAAGGCAAACACACTGAAAAAAGTTACTAAACTAGGTTTTACAAGGACCTGAAACCTTCAAAATAAACCAGTTAAAGCACCCCAGGGTTTACAAGGACCTGGAACCTAAACAAAACCAGGTATACAACCTGAAAACTAGCACCCCCCAAAACACACAGTCAAGGGAGATGCTCATAAACGGCCGCCGTCAAAGTATCCTTAGCAAGGCCCGCCTACCTACTTTAGTGCCAAAATGACGAAGGCAGAACCGCCATACCCATCAAATTAATGAGCAGGGCTCCTCCACGGCTTAGGGTTTCTCCATCAAACCTTAAATAGGGTGCCGTGGCTCGAACACAAACCATCGAGGGAACAGAGTTACCCCCAAACGAACATGCAAAAAGAAGACCTCAACATTTAAGCACCGCGCTCCAATGCACTGCCCAGACCAGACAGCACCACCAACAAAAAGACTACCCCCAGACCCGTCGCCACCACTGCCTAACCCATCCACCCAAAAATCTGCAAAGATCTCCCCCTTTACACAAAGGAATCACCGTCATGGCATTCAAAGTTGCTCCAAAAAATCCTTGATCCGCTCAGAACAGGGTAATGGTTAGCACGGTGGCCACACAACGGAGATCCGAGGTAGAAAAACAGTCCCGCGCAATAAAAATGAGCATTCTGCACCGCGCCCCAACACCATTGATCCCGCTGTCCATGGACAAAGATCTCATCGTATTTTAATTATAATAGTTATAACCATATTGAGTACTACTTTCTCACTTATTTTAATGTAGTCTTTATAATTATATTCATTACCACTCACTTTAATTGTTCTTATAATTATATTTGTTTCTTTATTTATTTTTTACAATCTAATTTTTATAACCATATTCATTAATAATCATTATAATCATTCTTTAATTTTGTTATTTTTTTTACAATCTAGTTTTTATAACCATATTTATTAATATTTTAAAAGGAACTTAAAATAAAATGTTCCAAATCACAAAGATCTTAGGAATTAATAATAAAGTATCATAAGAAGAATTTGAAAGTAAAGTATCACAAAGAGAATCTGAAAGTATACACTCGTAAATTAATATACAAGACAAAATAACAAGATCATATAATATCTATAAAACTTCATGCAAATATAATAAAAGTGTCTTCCTTATATTAGCAAGCAAGATCAATTATAACTATATCTACTTAAGAGATAACACAAGGATAGAAATCTACTATACCTTAAATAGAAACATTAATATCCACCTTCCTTATATTAACAAAGAAGATCAATTATAGTCATAAGATCTAGACAAGAGATAACCTAGGAATAAAAACCTTCTATACCTAAAATAAAAAAAATATTAATATCAACACTTGAATGAAAAAAAAAATTAATACCCACTCCTGAATGGGTAGGAAAATCTAAACAATATTTAAAATAAATAAAACATCTAAGAAACACGAGTTAAGGAAAATAACCTATTTAACACTCCCTTCAAGTGAAGCTAGGGGATAAAAATAATAAAAAATAAAATGGCATATTCACGGTATAAGTCTAAAAAATAAGAACTAATTAGGAACTCATGTACAATATATCTATAAAAAAATGAAGAAGGAAGATGTCCTCACAAACATCCCCTAGGATAACTTGCAAAACACAAAACATGCCATACAACTCATAGTAATTAGGTGATATAAAATGTTTCATAAAGGTGTGAGTAACCTGCTTCTAAGTCAGAATGTACTCCAAGCAAATAAATCCATCATGAGTGCACTAACAAATTAAGTGCATGTGAATCTCAATATGCTTGGTTTGTTGGTGCTCAATAGGGTTGCAATAAATGTGAATTACAATTTGGTTGTCATACCAAAGTATATTAGGTGAATTCTACATGAAGCTAAACTCTATCAATAACTGACAAAACTAAAGACCTTGCTGACTCAGTATGCCTGCTATCCTTTACTCTGCCTCTATAGATGAAATTGCATTACCCTATTGTTTCTTGCAAGCCAAAGCAAATGAGAAGAACCAAGACAAAAAATATAGTAGATGTGGAACCTTCATCATCAATATAACATATCCAATCTAAATCAGTATATCCAACCAACTGAGTAGAACCTCTAGTGTGGTCTAATCCAAAGTGGGAAGTGTCTTGCAGATATCGCAAATTTTTTTTGGTAGTCTATTAGTGACGGTCATTAGGAGCATGTGCAAACAAAGATACAAGTACACCTACAAAATAAATATTAGGGTGAGTATGGGCCAAGTACACAAGACTTTCAACCAATTTCCAATATAATGCAGGTTCAAAGGAGTGAGCCCAAAGTAGAAAGGAGAGGGACTTGTCTTACATTCAACCATGCCAAAATGTTAAAGAAGATAAAGGGTGTACTTCTACTGACTTAAATGAATCTTTGAATATGATAATTTTTTTTAAAATGAGTAAAAAATTCAAAAGATTGAGATTTGTCATATCAAACTACATTGAAAGACCTTATTGAATCTACCCTAAATTTGAGAAGAGGAGATACTTGTAAGAAGCAAATCATCAACATATAAAACTAGTATAACAATATCCTCTCCAACATGTTGAATAAATATGGTAGGATTTGAGTGGCAACAAACAAATCCATTAGATGGAATAAAAGAGTCCATCTTATCATACCAAGTTTGAGGAACTTGTTTGAGATCGTAAAGAGACCTTCATAGTTGATAAATAAGAGAAGAATCATGAACAAACCCAATAGGTTGATCCATGTAGATTTCCTTTTGTAAATATCCATGTAAAAAGGTAAAATTTATGTCTATTTGGTACATTATCAACCTTATGATGCAACAAGATAAAATATAAGATGCACATAATCCATTTTGACAACATGGGCAAAAGTCTTAGAGTAATTAATCCCTTAAACTTCTGAGAAACCCTTTACTACAAGACGTGCCTTATACTTATCGATAGACCCATCAGCTGCATATTTAGTGTGGTATATCCACTTACACCTAACCAAATTTATTCCTTTAGAAAGGGAGACCAAATCCCAAGTATGATTCTTCATCAAAAAAGCATACTCATCTGCCATCGCATCATCCCTGTGAAAAAGACTGTGAATCCCTAGAAAATCCCTAACACAAAATTCTAGACCTTGTAAAATGTGCATGATGATGTCTAGTGGGTGGAAGATCATGGATGAAAGGTGATACCTAAAAAAATGTAGTATGAGCCCACTTAGACATAGTGGGAACATGATCTGCATCTAAGTCTACATACATAACCTTCTAGTGGCCCCATGAATTAGTTCCTCAAATAAAGGGTCCTCAAGATGATGTGAAGAATCATCAATGGATGAAATCAAAGAAGAAGATGAAGCCATTGAAGAAGATGAAGACTCATGAGAAGAGAAATTCTCGTCAAACTGAACATGTATTTGAAAAAGAACATCATGAATATCAATATTCAAAACTTGATAAGCTCTCATGTCTTCACAATACCCTACAAAGATCAAGGGTTTGCTCTTCTTATCCATTGCTTCCTTTTTATTATTTGGTATAAAATCCTAAACATGGATCCCAATTTTTTTTAAAAATGAGACATCAGGTTTAGCTCTAGACCAAGCCTCCTCCAGAATCAAATGCTCAAGTGCTATATGTGGTGTATGATTTTAAATGTAGTTTGCACAATTAACTATTTCTGCCTAGTGTGCAAGAGGTAAATCCTGAGAATGAATCATGTAGTTATCCATATCTTTCAAAGTTTAATTATTCCTTTCTACTATGACATTATGTTGTGGAGCATAAGGAATAGAATGTTGGTTAACAATGCCATGAGCTACCAAAAAATCAGAAAACTCGTTGTTGAAGTACTCCCCCCATTATCAGTTTAAAGCTTCTTTATGCAACTAGAATATTGATTCTCAATCAAATCCTTGAATAATTTGAAGTGTGAAAAAAATTCACTCTTGTAATTTAAAAAATAAAACCAAGTATGCCTCGATAGATTATAAATAAATGTAAATGCATAGTTAGTTCCATTGAAAGGAGTAGAAAAAACCGTCAAGTCACTGTGCACAAGCTCAGGTGGTGAAGAAGCTCTCTTGGACATACTATTAATAAATAGATCTTGGTGTTGTTTCCCTAATGTATAGCTAGGAAAAACTTCATCAATACAAAAAAATCTAGGAAGACCATTAACCATACCATTCATAGTGCTCAACTCTTTAAAATATCTATAATTAAGATGCCCAAATCTCTCATGCCAAAACTTACTCTTAGAATCAACATGAAAAATCAAGCATGTCTCCAAAAAATAAGTGTCATCAAAACTCTCAAAGTGATGTAGTTGGGAATTATGATCAACAACACCTTGAATAATAAGTAAATGATGTTCCAACAAGGTTTGAATTTCAAGTCCTTGTGGTGTAAAAGTCACTATCTTACCCTGACCAGAATAAAAAATTTGATAAATAGAATATAATTGGTAATGATGTCAAGAACATATAGTGCATCATTGATGCAACCACCATCAAGTTGTATGTCATCTTTTCCCTTAACAAAAATAAGGAAAGAATTCACAATCTTAATGTTGGAAGTATAACTCAAACCAAGAGATATGAAAGACTCTTTAGAAGAAGTCATGTGGTGAGAAGCCTCAAAATATATAATCCAACTATCTGTAATAGGTGACTAAGATCTCCCAACAACATTAAGTGTTTTTCCATGCTCATTAGAAAGAGGTGGAGTGGATGTCGAGATAGTGTTTTATGACTGCATCCTCTAAGGATTGCATTATCTTTCAACACCTAATTTTTATATGACCAATCCCCTTATAAAAAGAGCATGAAAGGCTATACTTATTCTTAGATTTAGAAGACTGATTGGGTTTAGAGTTATTATCTTTAGGTTTAGTGACACTTTGAGATGGAATAGGAATGGTTTTAGGTCTACTTTTTGATTTTTCCTTGCCCTTAGGATTAGATGCTACTAATGCCTTTTAAGAGGTGGAATACTTAAGGTTAGACAATTTAGATTCTTTCCTAGTAAGTCTTTCACAAAACAATAATAAGTTAGGGTTTTTGAATGTGGCACCAAAGGCATCCATGCTAGAGAAAAAAATAGAATTAAATATTTGGAATAGACCTCTCAACTTGGATAGAATTAGGTAAACATATTCTTCATATTTCTTATCTCTTCCACTCCCCTTTAATTATATCAACAAGTGCTTGAACTTAGTAAGATAGCCTACAATGGATGAAAAATCTTTAGGATTGAGAGAAGTGATCTCTACTTCAAGCTGCATGGTTTTCATGTGATCCACTTTACCAGGAAAACCTTGTAGTTTTACCCATATTTTTAAAAGAGAGTCACATCCTTCCAAATAAAATAAAATACTATCAATTACATAAGTTCCTATCAAACCCATACACTTATCAAATTTATATTGGTGTTAAAATTTATCATATTTTCTAGTGAACACTGGGTGTGTTTCAACCATTAAGGCTCATAATCCTTTGCATTTAATGATTGTTTTCATTATTGATCTTTATGTGTGATAATTATGCATTGTTAGTGGCTCATACTGGTCTCATGTAGAAGAAAAAACTATTCTATAAAATCACCAGAGTAAGAGAATGTGAAAAGGGTTTACAAATCAACACTAAGATAAACCGCCAAAAGACTTTGTATTTAACCCCCCTAAATTTGACACTTTATATTTTAGTGCATTTTAAAAAATCAATGACACCAATAGATTAGGTATAAAAACATATAGTTTTGAAAAAACAACACTCAATTTTTAGTTACTAGTTAAAATTTATAGTTTTTACAAGTTTTCCATTATAAATGGGTCAAAAATAAAAATTACACCAAAAAAATATCAAATTATTAGAAAAAAATAAATTATTAGAGAGAATTTTGTTTTTGAAGGGCTGGAAGTTAAGCCCCCACTAGTAGGAATAAAAAATTAAGCCTCTCCATATGACCATACCATGTGACCAAGGAGCTAAGGGTGAGGTTGAGTGCTCATCCATTTTGATTGATGTGGGAGTGATATCACCCAAAAAAGAAGGGAAAAGATGTGAATAGTGCTCATATTTGTTAGTCTAAAATTGACATCTTGTTGGGCGTTACTATCTACTAGTCTGAAATTGATGTCTTGCTGGTCGTCATTATCTAATAGTCTCAAATTGACTCTCCACTAGCCATTGGTCTGTTATGCATAGAAAATCTAAAAAATGCGTTGATCTCTTTTTTGATCTGCTACACATGTCTAATATAAAAAATGCACTGCTCTGGCCATCGCAAGAAACAAATCACCGAGAAATAAAAATGACTGAAGGGAAATAAAACTGGTCCGAGTATGATCCACACAAAAATGTTGTGTAAAACCTCTTCCTATCACACAAAACAAACCCTTCCACACAAGGAAAAAAACTTGCAGGTATAGAACCTGTTCCTCTTTCACCAAAAAAATAATCCATGGATCTTATTCACAGATCTAATGGTGCACTCCAAGAAAAGAAGAAACTATGGATGGAAAACTTTGTAGCAAAATCAATGAACTCATGAGTGGATGGATACAACACCTATTGCTCTGATTACCATGAAAGGACCACAAAACAAAGCATTCTAAGCCACAAACATAAAAGGCTTGATCTTATGGCTATGATTTTTGTTACTTTGATTTTTTTTACAATCTAATCTTTATAACTATATTTATTAATACTTGCTTTATTTGTTCCGAGGAGGGGAGATAAACAAAATCCATTTTTAACCATATTCATTAATACTCACTTTAATTGTTTCATTGATACTCACTGTAATTGTTCGGGGAGATGAGAGAGAAATATGATTTATTTTGTCTTTAATTAGTCTTATAATTATATTTTAATCATTTTTATATTCATATTTATTGTTACTTTATTTTTTCTTACATAATTTTTGTAACTATATTAATTAATAATCACTTTAATCATTCTTATAATTTGTTATTACTTTATTTTTTTCCACAATATAATTTTTATAACCATATTCATTAATACTTAGTTTAATTGTTTTATTAATACTCACTTTAATTGTTTCATTAATACTCATTTAATTATTCTGGCGGGGAGAGGAGAGAGATACAATCTAATTTTTATAATTTTTGAAAGAAGAAAGAGAAATACAATTTGATTTTTATAATTATTAGGAGAGGAGAGAGAAATACAATCTAATTTTTATAACTTATTATAACTGATAGAGAAGAGAGTAATAAGCCATATTCATTATTACTTAATTTATAACCATATTTATTAATACTCACTTTAATTGTTCTTATAGTTATATTTTTTTGTAACTTTAATTTTTCTACATTCTAATTTTTATAATTATATTCATTAAGATTCACTTTAATATTCATTAATTGTTACATCTTGATTCTTTGTTAAGTAAACTATTTGATTATCCGTAGATATTTATAGTGGACAAATCTGATTTGAGTTATTTTTTTAAAGCTTTGAGATATATATTATTATAGGATAGTAGGATATTGTTTAGGTTGTATGATTACATTGTTATGAGTTAGTTGTAGTGTATATGTTTACATTACGAATGTGTTAGTTTATTATTTCAATTATATTTTATGATATAAGTTTATTATGTTGTTATGGTATAACTAACTATTTGTTGTGAGGTTGATGTAAGAAAACTCATCTCTTAGAGCGTGATGGAGGGTGAGAATCAACGAAGAGGGTGACACAGATGGAGATGCTGGAGGATGACATAGAAACCTACACACACCACAATAACTAGTACATGTTAGATGCATAATAAATTGTTAGTATAGTGTGTTTAATGTTGCTACATTTAGAACTGCTTACACATAATTAGTTTAACTTAATGATTATTTAGAACTCATCTTGTACGATTGCATTCTAGTCATATTTATAGTCATAAGTGTTTTGTAATTTGTCTAATTAGAATAAAGTTGAATTTATTAATTAATAGATTTATCAGTAAGTCATATTATTATTATAATTAATTAGTAAATATATTTTAAAAAGTGCATAAAACAGAAAAAATAAATTCATAGAAAAAATAAAAAGAAAAAGGTAATAAAGATAAAGAAAAAGATAAAAAGATAAAAAGGGAAAAAGCCATAAAATAAAGAAAAGAAATAAAGTAATGAAAAATATTTAAAAGGAAAAAACTACACCCCCTTTATCATATATAGAATAATGATACCCAGGTAAAAGGAGAGGAGAAAAAGGGCACAACAGGGTGTGGGAGAGAATTGGAGAAAACAAGAAGATGAAGGCAATGATCCAAAGAAGGTTTTTGAAAATTTGTGCCATTTCAGCATTAAACATATTACCAGGTAGGTGGAGTACATGAATTATTGTGTGTAAATTGACAAAAAATTAGTGTAAAATAAATTGACTTTTATATTAAATTTAGGTTTATGTATAGCAAATTAGATTGTTATAGAAAAATGATTTGTAGGAAGGTGATCTGAGTTATTTAAACAATGAACTAAAACACAAAAAGATTAAAAGTCCATTAACACCCACTACATTTTCTAATTCACAGTGTGCTTGATCATCGTAGGTGACTAGTGATATGAGCTTCACTTTTAATCATAAATCTAATAGAAATTAATAAAAATTCTAGCGACTGACACCTAAGTGAAGCGTCATCATAACCATTATCCTGCTATCTATTTCTCTTGTTAGTAATGGAGTTCACCACACTTATATCAAACTACTGCCTTATTTAAGTTATATCTATCTATTTAATAAATTTTTTAGAGCTATACATGTAAACATATATCTGTAATAAGTGATTATATATCAGGAGCTAAGTCATACTTATCAGAAACTAAGTTTTATTTTTCTTGTGTTAGCATAAGGTTTGTTATATTTCATAACTATGACGATGAACAACTTTGATATATAATAAATTACAAATATAATAAGCAATTGATGTATACATATACATATATATTTATATGGTGGCTCATTTGATAGATTGGATAATGAATACAATGATCTGCTAGTTATGTTTCTTTTAAAATAAAAATTGGGGCGACTAATATTAAATAATGATCTAATATAATTTTTACCTGCTAGTATATTTGGCTTGATTAATTTTATATTTGACATAATATAATGGCTTGACTAATATTATATTTGGCATAATATTAAATAACAATCTACTAGTTATATTTACCTAATTCCCATGAGTCTCATAACATTATTATTGGGGTGACCTTGCATAGTAAATTAAAACTCCAATACCTGTTCAAAATACAATTTCAATGATTATTTTATGGAATCAGTGATTTATATCCACATGTGCCATCTTTGGACTTATTATAAATTCTAAGTTAGTGGTGAATCTATGTAATTTTCCTATTCTTATTAGTGACTATGACTAATTTCCCTATCACTATATCTGGTATCACATGTTAATTATGATACACATAGTGTAAATTCAAGTAGAGTGGTCTTAGCCAAATGCAAGTATAAACATTAAAACAATGATATATTATATAATATATAATACCTCTATGGAGAAATATTGATGGAAGAGGGTGCTTAATATATGGTATATTATATTGGGATACATATTACTAAATGCTATATTATAATCTGGACACCATAAATAAGTCATATTACATTTATATTGGAATATGATTATATTGGGATGATGACAAGGAATAAGTGTCATATGTTATTGCTAAGTGTCATTATATTATATACAAAGTTGTGACATTGCTATATTGTTAACCATATATTATACTACTCTTAGGATGGATCAACTATGGCATTGTATATAATAGACACACACATACACATATAAATAGTCGATGTTGAAAGGAAATTATTTCAGTGGGATAATACTAACTATCTCAGTGGGTTAATGCTAATTATCTCAGTGAATTAATATCTCTGTCCGAGAGAATTAAGGGATTTATAAAATAAATTCCAAATGTCTAAGTCATCATTGGATATTATTTGGAGAAAGTTCAACCTTTTTACCTCGATACTTATTTTAAAGATAAATATATTTGAAATATTAAATTAATTATATAATATGGTATACAAAGAGTTTATTGAGGATTATTGGTTTATGTATTGTTTTTTTCCCATTTTAAATTTGGGTATAATACATATTATGGGTGTATTAATACATATGAGGGCATACACATAGATAGCGTATGTATATAAAATACATTAGGATACAAGTCTATTGCATAGTTTAATGTCATGGCTTGAGTGTATCATATATCTCTATACTTGATGGACTATTATGTATCTTATAAGAACAATTAGTATATTTCTGAATACTCTTATGCAAACCATACTATAAAAGACTCAGTTGTCTTGAAAACTAGAGTATGGAGTTTTCTATGTTATGGATAAAAACTATGAAGTAAAATAACATTGTAAAATTCTTTATTTTATAAAGATTGTCAATATACTTTGTGAATAGGGAAGTTATTATCAAAGGAGCCATTGATGAATATTGATATATTATTTACATGTTATTTGAGTACTTATATATGATGCATATTATGATATACAAGTAATCATATATAGAATATATACCAATACACTGGGATGGTTAAATAAAGACATAAAGTTTCTTAGGGATCTAAAACTATAACCATATTAAAATAGTCTCCTAGAAAACAAAATAAGATGTTTAAATGAAAGTTTATAATGAATTTATGAGTTCTCTATTTCTTCACAAATAGAATGACTGACTGCTAGTTTATATATATATATTCAACATTGAAAACTTTTGTGTGGTACATATTATGAGAGTGTTAATATGTACAAGTGTTTAGTCATATTTAGCATATAATAGTGCATCATGAAGTATGCTTATAAATTATAGTAATATGCAATCTAATCATAGGGTATACTGGGGTGGTATATACCCATACTTGTTGGATTATTATTTATGATTATAGTTGATTGTTTTTTACAAATTGTAAAATTGGTTATTCATTTTTATGTATTTGTGTTCATAAATAAAGAACTATGATATTATGAGATATCATAGAGTTTATTATGTTGGAAAACTACAACTTAAAGGTATGTCATACCTGAGTGGTAATAAATTAAAATTTATATACTTAAAACTCATTCATACATTTAACGAACTAAATGTATGTGAGTTAGTTATTTCTTTGAATAGCATATTTTATGATAGTTAGTATGACTTTATGTATGCATGCATACAACCTCTGAGAGTATAACGAATGCTAGAATAGAATATTATGTATTTTTTGAGAACTGTGACATACTTTGTTATATCTAGTTTCTTGAATTTAAGTTTATATTTTTTTGTATTTAAGACTACTATATTATGACTGATTATGAAAAATTAGTAGTTATGTTTAAAAACACTAGACTATGGTAATATGGGTTATCATAGGATGTAGAATATTTGGAAACTAATTATAGTAATTAGAATCTACAATTATTGTGTATTTTAATCGGATGGTATTAATTGTAGTCATTATTTCTAGTATATGATAGATAAAAATGTAAGATTCATTCATACGTTTGATGAAATAAATGTATGATTTTGATTACGGAATAAATGTATTCAATCATTAATTATAATTATTGGGAGAGGAGAGATAAATATAATCTAATATTTATAACTATCTATAACTCATATAGAAGAGACTAATAAACCATATTCATTAATACTTAATTTATAACCATATTTATTAATACTCACTTTAATTTTTCTTATAGTTATGTTTGTTGTTACTTTAATTTTTCTAAAATCTAATCTTTATAACCATATTCATTAATAATCACTTTAATATTCATTAATACTCACTCTATAATCATATTCATTAATACTCACTTTATCATTCTCACTTTATAACTATATATCTTAATATTCACTTTCATCATTCTTATAATTATATTTGTTGTTACTTTAATTTTTTATACAATCTAATCTATATAAATATATTAATTAATACTAGCTTTATAAATATATTCATTAATAGTCACTTTAATCATTTTAATAATTATATTTGTTGTTACTTTTATTATTTCTACAATCTAATCTTTATAACCATACTCGTTAATACTCACTTTAATATTCATTAATACTCACTTTAATCATTCTCACTTTAATATTCATTAATACTTATTTTATAACCATATTCATTAATACTCATTGTAATCACGCTAACTTTAATATTAACAAATACTTACTTTAGAACTATTTTCATTAATACCCACTTTAATCATTCTTATAATTATATTTTTTATTACTTTAATTTTTTCTACAATCTAATTTTTATAACCATATTATTAATATTCACTTTAATCATTCTTGGGAGAGGAGAGAGATACAATCTAATTTTTATAACTATTAGGGAGGAGAGAGAAATGCAATATAATTTTTATAACTATTGGGAAAGGAGAGATAAATATAATTTAATTTTTGTAACTATATAGAACTCATAGAGAAGATCCCAATAAACCACATTTATTAATACTCACTTTAATCCTCCTTATTAGGAGAGGAGAGAGAAATCCATATTCATTAATACTCACTTTAATCCTCTTTAGGAGAGGAAAGAGAATTAGAAACTAATTTTTATATCTATCTAGAGAAGATCCCAATAAAGCAACAACTTAAGTACTAACAATTGAACTTATAATTATTTTGAAAATAAGAGAACCCATAAAGTACCAATTTAAATATTGCCTTAAATCTTCTTAGAGAGAATAAAACCTATAAAGCACCCAACTAATTTTCTTTGAGAGAAGAAATCCATAAATAAAGAATAAATCAATAAAGCACCCAACTTAAATATTCATTGTGGATCACCAAATTGGATGTTTACCCCAATTTGGTCACAATCAACTTTGTTTCCATTAGTCCTTTAAACTTAGTGGGTCCGTCATCCATCATGGCCCCACAATGCTTCCCTCAACTACATCACGTTTAATAATTTGGTAATATCAAATCATCATTTTAATATCTCGCACCCTTCACCTCCTTTTTTATGCTCTAATTAATCATCATTACCACTTTCATTAGACCCTGACTACAAAGGCACTAAGGATGCACATTATTTTATCAAAATTGAGAAAACCTAACAATATGTGGATTACCTTAAGTGAAAAAATACCATGCAAATTTAGGGATAATAATACTAAAAGTATCAAGTATTCATTGATCTTACTTGTTAAATCCAAAAACTTAATGAGTGCAATATAAAACTAAAACTTAGTTGGAAAATAATGTTGCAGGAGGAATAAAAAACTAAAACTTAGTTGGAAAATAATGTTGCAGGAGGAATCAAAAGCTAAAACTGGTAGGGTGGATGGATCTGGTCACTATAAAATTATATCTGCAACTGAAATGAGCCCTAGATAAAAATACCCTAAGCTAGACAGGAGGGGGAAGGGTGCCCTTGTCCTCTATGAGGTCAATCATGTCCAATAGATAATGAAGATTTGATATTTTTGGGTTCTATTCACCTTCATATGTATATTTTGTGTCCTATGTGGGAACTTCTGATTAGTTTTAGATAAAATTATAATATTAATTTTCCTTCAAAACCCTAAATCTTTGACATGTGAAGACCAATGAAAAACCAATGGGAGAAAAATAGGTAAATGGTTGAATTTGGTCATGACCTCAATATTCCATGTGATAAGCATTGTGTACATACCAATTCTTTGAAGAAGTATCAAACTTTAAACAATGCTCTGATGTTACAGTGGTGTGTAAATAAATGGTGCAAAGTGTTAAATGTTGGTGCAATATTAGTGTGATTAAGTGCCTTAAATATGACACGTGACCTTGGAAATGTGTCCATACTTTATCTCTAGGCTACTAGGGCTTATGTAATCATAATTGGGATAAATAAATAATTTTGTCTCAATGTGTAATTAGAATTTTGGTGTTTTTCAGTGTATAAGCCTCTTGTATGAAAAATAGTTTGAAATGAGTTTATATATTTATATCTTTGAAGTTCATTTGAATGAGGCTTATTAGAGACATAGGGAAACCTTTATATAACTTTTAATTTTATAAATTAACCAATATTTAGCAGGAGGACAAGAGATGGGGATTGGACAATAGAGCAAGGCACTCTTGTCCAATAGGGATAAATAAAAATGTTAAGAGTCTAGCATGGCTTGAATAATGGTTGAGGTTGATATAATTATGGATAATTTCATTGAAGGGTCCTCAGTAAACTTAGAATAGTGATTTTTTTGAATATAAGGTGGTCAAAAGTGATCAAAAGGGACCTAGGATAGGTCCAAAGTTAAAAATGTAAATGAGTGGATACAAGTGCACTATTTTAGATTAAATGTTAATTTATGTGTCTAAATTTACCTCCTATTTTATTATAATATTGAAACAAATTGAAAGTAATAGAGTAAAAGTAAAAGTGTGTCCTTGAACTTAACTATGAAGTGTAGCCCTGAATGTAGGAAACAATACTGAACTGTGCTCCACAAAACATGTAATGAAATATATGTAATATCAGTATTTGCTTAAGATGAATATAAAAAAAGGATAAGAATATATAAAATGAAATTGAGTGAATACACATAATTTGGTATGCAAACTATTATGTTTTCTTGGTGTAATATTGGTGACTGTAGCTGGTAGGACTTATGGATATTTCATTTGCATTGGATAACTTGGATTGGACTGTGCATTCCCCAATCATCATTGATAAAGGAGTGTGCTTAGGAACTCAAAGTGTGCTTGATTATATCATCTCTTACCTATAGTAGTGAAGTAATTTGAAATCTCTATATGAATCCTAATAGATTATTCTAATACAAAACCAATGTAAATACTAGTGCAAATAGAAAACCAACTATTGTAAATAGAATAAGGTTTAATTTTGGTGAAAAATTGGCACAATTCTAGTGTAAAATTCAACTATAATCTAGGTTTGGTGTATACCTCATGGATAATGACATGAATTCACCATTTCGTCTACGAAACTAGTGCAAAAAATGAGTAATGAGGAAGCCATGTGCTACACACATGCCCCAAAACTAATATCTAGTGCATTTGGATTATGAAACTAAGTAAAACCAACTATGATTATGAGAAAACCTATATGTTAATTTGAAACAACATGTCACACATGATGCCCTCATATTGAGAAAATCTAAAACAAAATTGATTAATTCTAGAAATTGAGATTATAAAATGGTTGCATACTATCCTAGGTAAATCGAGATTCTAATAAAATATGGAAATGCTTAATCTTTAAGAGTTTGAAAAAATAGTGGGAAGAACAATAAAATAAATCTCTCTTGTCTAATAGGGTAATACTATTTAAAATCACTTTTTGTGCAATTTTTGAGACTGTAACTATGTTAACTATGTCATAACTACCAAATTATATCAATGTGTTGATTTGGGAGGTCTAGTCTCAAAGACAAACCTTTGTGAATGTTTCCTCTTATGAGGTGAGTTGTTGAGCCTGCATAATAACTGATCTCAAAATAAAAATTTGTGTTAGATTGTTATGATATAAAGATGTAACCCTGAGTAATAGTGATGACATGGATGAGCATGGCATCATCATATAGATAAAATGAGTATAGTAATAATGTGAGATGTATGTGGGAATAAGCATCCATATCAAGAGTGTCTAGATAGATGCTAATATTTAGGCTCATAGATAAGTGATCAAACTGAGTATGTAACACTGAATATAAATACTTAGGGAGGAATGCATGGTATTCATCATGGCATTCAAAGGGATAGGTGGATGCATGATGTCCATAATGACATTGAAAAATAAGAAAAAAATAATCAAGGTGCCATGGTCATGATGCACATAATCAAAGGGTACATGAAAATAATACAACACACATAATAGAAGGCCAAGGGGCTACATACAAAGGATATGCTCAAATGTCACTCACTCAAATAAAGACACACACAAAGACATGTTCAAATGTCCTCACACACATACTAATAAGTAAGGAAGGCTTAGAGCCACATATAAGGACATGTTCATATGTGTACATACACATAAATACATTCAAATGTCCTCACATACATATAAAAAAGAAATGAAGGCTTAGAAACACACACAAGACATATTCAAATTCCATCAATGGAAAAGAGAGAGTGCATAAAAGACATAAAGCTAAGAAAGTAACATGAAAATTAAGCATGATAATAGCTGATTTATTAACAAGAGATAAGTTGTAACATGAGTAGATTTAGTAATTGAGATAACCATTAGTATATCAAGATGTTAGTAAGTGAGAAATATCAAAATATGTAATGTTATGTAAATAACTAAAATGTGAGTAAGATAAGGCAACCAAATAAGGATACAATCTATGTATAATATTCCCATAATGACCTAGTTGATGAATGCACATGTTGTATAAATCCTGGGTGTGGTCTGGAACTAAGTAGTGATAATTTGAGATTATTGGGATAATAGCGAGGCGATGGACACTAGAGCAGGGTGCCCTTGTCCAATAAGGCACTCTTGTCCAATTACAATTTCTAAATATGTAATAGTCATATTACTTGCAACTAAGTTTGGAAATAGTGTTATGTGTAATTTACAGTCACTCATGTACACTGATGAAGGATATATGATATAAAACTAGCTAAAAAAAGTATCAAATAATTGTGCACAAATAAACTAATGTATGACAAAGTACACACATAGGTCCTAATTTTTGTATTTTTGCACACATGCACACACACACATAAATAATATGTACAAAGTGATAGAAAGATACTAATTGATGAGTCCTACAAGGGACTCATAATAAATATCCCTATGTTGATAAAATGAATGGAAATATTTCATTAAGGGAAAGACGTATGTTGTGGTTATTTCATTGAGTTGAATGGAGAATCTAAATATGGAATACCCATTGTCCTATAACTGTGACTATCATACTGATAATCTGTAACATGTTGTCTATCTATTAGATCATGATGAATTGTAGGGCTTTTTAAAATTCAGATTGAAGTATGTGAATCATCCTTATGTAAAGTACCCTTAGTGTTCTATGATATCAATCAAAGATGTGTAGAAGTAGAGAGAGGATCTCTGATGAGGCTAGGATATGCCCAATAAATGTATAATAAATGACCTCAGCTTACTCTTTCTTTCTATTAAGTTTGATTGCATTTTGTAACTTTTATTTTGATCTCAGATGAGTTAGGATGTAATTATCCATCTTTTGTTGATTGTGATTCTAACGTTTAAAAACCTATAATTCCTAACAAGTGTGTTGGAAAATTCAAATTTTACAATAAAATAGGTCATCATCAGGCTAAAGAATAAATATGAAGTGGATTGCATGTTTTTAGAAGCATTGGAATCAATTCAGATTAGTTCTAGAACTCCACCATACTATTTCAAGTTGTCACATTTTTGGATTTAGCTCCAAAACTCTATATTTAAGCTCCAAAATTATCTGAATTAACTCTGGTACTCCTATAGATAAGCTCCAAAACTTTCACAACTAGATATGAAACTGATAAGCATCTATTCCAAAATGGTCGACGATCTATCAGGTCAATGATCCCATTAAATCAGGAGCATATTCTTGATTTTCATATTTGCAAATCCAAGACATTTATCACACAACTGGACATCCAACCACATCTTGATTCAGTATCTATTTTGGGTACGATTTAGTTTCATCGTATCTATGAAACAATTATAGCCATCAAAGCATCTATATATATAGACCTAAGAATTTAGGAAGAAATAAAAGATCATTGAAGAATAGAGAGAAAATGATAGATTAGTACATTTTTGTAAAATAGAACATTTTATCAATGAAATAAGCCATTTTTGTTTTGAAAGCAAATTAAATTGTTCAATCTTGTTTCTAGGCAGAGCAAGGGCCCACTCCTCCAAAGAACCAGGATCTTCATTTTTGGTCGGTATTTATATTTTATTCTCAAAAGCAAATAAGTAACTCTGTTAAATTTATAAATGCTTCCAACTCCTTAAAGTTAAAATTTGCTATAAATTTATTCCTGTAGGCATTTTAGATTAAATTCTCATTTCTTTACATTCATTTTCCAACAATTTATTTTATTCTACAAAAGTGTGTTTATTTCCAGCACTCTATTTTATTCTTCAAAAGTGTGTTTATTTACAACAATCTATTTTATTCTGCAAAAGTGTATTTATTTCCAGTGATCTATTTCATTTTTGAAATGTGTGTCTACTTTTGAAAAATTCGCATAGATTGATTCCAATAAGGTTTTAACCAAGAAGTCCTCAAGACATTAAAAGACCCCCAAAACAAAAAGAAAAAAATATAGATACCTATAAACAATTACTAAATCGCTATGATTTTTCTTGTTGCATATAGCTTTATACACAACCCTGGTTAAATATGACATCAATAGGAAGTTGATTAAATGAAGGGAATGACGACACTCATTATTTTTGGCACCGTTGCCGGGGACTCACTAGTTGTAATTTTCTAATTACGTGTCAATAAGAGCAACAATCATTCATTTAGTAATTAAAGAAAATTTCCCTAATTTATGAGTAGACCACGAGACTCCAAGGGTAGATTTCTCTCCAAAATATCTGAACAAGAATTTCCATCATCCTCTAGTTTAAGAAAGGACATTGAGCAAGAATTGGAGGCACCATTATCTCCTACAAGACAAGAAGCAAAATTACCATTTTTAGAATTTTTGGATTAGTCACCAGAACCAAGTAGAACCTTAGGGAGGAAGATTATTTTTTAAGATCCATTGAGAGAAAGTTTTGATTCTCAATTGAGTAGTCAACCTCTTACTCCTGACTTTTCACCATCCCCAAAATAAACCACATACCACATTGACTGGGAGAAGGGACTAGAAAATACTAGAGAGATGGCATGAGAAGCTGGAAGAGAACCTGAGAGAACCTTTACCTATCCCATTCAGATCAAGAATGATGAAACCACTATGAAAAAAATCTCACCTGCACACTTGCCCACATTTAGAGGAATGTCATCTGAGGATCCTGACCAATTTTTGTTTGAGTTTAAAGTACTATGTCAGACTTATGATTACAAGATAGATAATAAAAAATTGAAGTTATTTCCATCTACTCTAAAGGATGTAGCAATGAGGTGGTTTATGGGATGAATATCTAATTCTATTACCAATTGTGAACAAATGGAAACTGTCATCCTAGACAAATATCAAGATTATTATAGAGGAAGAAATCAAAAGGAAGAATTTTTCAAAATTAAATAGGAAGAAGATGAAAATATGGAAGATTATTTAGATAGATTCCTCTTTGTGAGTAAAAGATGTGGATTTGTACTTCAAGAAGATTTAATTAAAACCATTTTTCTCAAAGGTCTGGATGATGAATCTAGGGATACCCTTGATTTAATTGGTAGAGGAAACATTGCTCAATTAAGAATGGATGAAATCATAGAAATTTGTAAAAACTATTCAAGGACAAGGGGTGGACCTAGAAAGGGGGAAACAGTTAAAAATTCAAATCCAGATATGAAAAAATTGATGGATGAATTGAAAAACTTTAAAATAGACATATTAGTTCAATTAACCTCCACCATGGATGGATTGCAAGCTAAAGCAAATGCCCAACTTGAACCATTAGCCATGTATTGTCCTAGATGCAGGAAGAATCATGCAATAAGGGAATGTCCTTTGGATAAAATAGAAGTATGTCTTGTCTGTGAATCTAAAGAACATGATACTCACACTTGTTCTCTTCTTCCACTCATAAAAAATCAGCTCAAACAAACCAATACATCATCCACCACAGAAGAATTAAATTTCGCTCAGAGACAACCTAACCAAGGATAGTTTATGCCAAGACCAGCTCCTAATCCCTGGATGATGCCATGGGCAGCTCAAATAGTACCAAAATATTGGGGACAACCACCTTGGGCCCCTCAACCCACATGGCATCATCAGGATTGGGCAAGTCAATCTTGGTATACTCAAGGACATCAACAACCTTGGGCTGGTCAAGAAAATCTTTATGCTTGACCACAATCTAGATGGGGCCCTAATAATTATGTGCAAGGGAAGACATATCTAAATTAGAACCAACAAGCCATAATGGGACCTCCAACACAAAATCTACAGGTTGAAAACATAATACAAACACAAATGCCAACATAACTAGTAGCAAACCCAAGAAACAAACAAACAACTCCTGTATACGAAATAGAATTAGCAAAATCAGTTGATTTAAATACAATAGATTGTAAAAACATTCAAACAAGATCTGGAAAAATAGTTAGCAGTCCACCTATTATAATCACTGAGATGACAAAAGAAGCTAAAACCCCTAGCATAATTACACTTAAGGAAGATGAAAAAGAAAAAGATAAGGAACCAGAAAGAAATTCTACTGAGATTCCATTTCCAAAAAGACTTAAAGAAATCATAGAACTTAAGGAATCTTAATTAGTGCAGGAACTAAAAAAATTGAATATTGAAATACCATTGTTACAAGCAATTAAGGATATTCTAGAGTTGAACAAGTTAATCAAACTATTATGTTTTAAAAAACCTAGAAGAAAGAAGCAATACCCCAGGACTATTCAAGGAGACGGGAAACTTATTGATTTATTAGCAGGAAAACTCCTACTAACCAAATATGGAGATCCTAGAAGCCTTATTATTTTTGTTTCTATAGGGAATAAAGATATACATAATGTTTTGATTGATTTGGGTGCAGCTATCAATGTAATGACAGTGGAAACTTTGAAAACATTACCATTAATAGGCATACAACCTACTAATACCATATTGTAGATGGCAGATTAGTTTGTAGTAAAACCAAAAGGATTTATTGAAGATGTGGTAGTAATGGTGGAATCATGGGAATATCCAGTCGACTTCCTTATCTTATAACCAAAAGGTAAAACATTTGGTTATCCTATTATTTTGGGGAGACCATGGTTAGTTACAATTTTTGCCTTAATTGATTGTAGGCTAGCTGATATGACTATTTCAAATGGTAAGAATTCTAAGCAAATTTCATTATATCTATTTGCACAACCTTTTATTGATAATCAAGTGAAATTATGGGTTGATAATCTTGATAATAATGAGTAAAATATGTCTTCTTTAGCTATGATAACATTGCAAGATCATGTATAGGAAATAGATGATATGGTCAATCCTTCATTAAATGAACATCAATCATTATTAGAGCAATTAGGATTAAATCTGGAACATGTAAAATCTATTTCAGAACCATCATAATTAGTTCTAGAACCACACCAATTCTCTGCAAATGAAGATAATTTTGCTCCAGAGGAACGTGATTTATCTTGGCGAGAGGAAGGATCTGTAGATTTAGCTTTATAGATATCAGGAGATGATAATTTTTTTTTGAAAACAATAATAATGAGGAGTTTAACCTACAACAAGATAAGTATCTTAACTCTTCTTGCTGTCCCTTGTCTAGCATTCTACCTCTAGGAACTTTTGAAGAGGTTGCTACATATCATATGTTGTTACCACATGCTTGTCCACTAAATACCTTAATGGAACCCTTTCAACAAATCAATTCATCATATCCTGGAACCAAACATGTTGAGATTCAACCAATTTTTTTTTGAATATTAATAGTTGGTTGAAGAACAATGAAGAAGTCAAACTGTTTGATGTTCTGAAGGATCATACTAAAGCTTTTGCTTGGGACTATAAAGATATGAAAGTAATTCATCCAAGTATCTGCACCCATCACATTTATACTGAAAACATTAGACCAGTTAGGGAACTTCAGAGAAGGATTAGTCTAGCCTTAAGAGATATAGTCACACAAGAAATTGAAAAATTATTACAATTAGGTTTTATCTACCCTATCTCATATAGCCAATGGGTATCTCCTCTTGTAATTGTCTCTAAAAATAACAGAAAATGGAGAATTTGTGTTGACTATAGGGAACTGAACAAAGCCACTCTAAGAGATTATTTTCCCTTACCATTCATAGATCAAGTCTAAGACAAACTTTCAGGTAAACAATACTTTTCATTCTTGGATGGATTTAGTGGGTATATTCAAATCAAAGTTGCTACTGAGGATTAGGACAAAACTACATTTACTTGTCCATGGGGTACCTTTGCTTATAGGGTATTGCCATTTGGACTATGTAATGCTTTAGCAACCTTTCAAAGAGCTATATTAGCAATTTTTGCAGACCTAACAAATGACTATGTGGAGGTATACATGGACGACTTTACTGTGTATGGAGATACATTTGATGATGCCTTAAAAACTTTAGACAGAGTATTAGCAAGATGTAAACAACATCACTTGTCTCTTAGTCATGAGAAATGTTTTATGATGGTTGATGAAGGGATCGTATTAGGGCACCATATTTCAAAAAAAGGAATTCAGGTTGACCAAAACAAAATCAAAATTATTTCAAACTTGCCTATTCCTCAAACTCCCACAGATATCAAATCATTTTTAGGACATGCTGGATACTTTAGGTGCTTTATCAAGGATTTTAGTAAAATTGTTGCCCCCATGTTTAAATTGCTTACCAAGGACTGTGAATTTCTTTGGGATGAACAGTGTCAACATGATTTTGAAGAAATTAAAGAGAAATTAGTAACTGCCCCAATATTGTAAGGACCTAATTGGGAGTAACCTTTTCACATCCAAATTGATGCCTCAAATACCTCAATTGGTGCAGTTTTGGGACATAAAGATGAAGAAAGAAGAATGTATACTATTTAATATCTTAGTAAAAATCTTATTCCCACTGAAAGAAATTACACTACCACTGAAAAAGAATTTATGGCTGTGATCTATGCAATCAATAAATTTAGACATTACATTATAGGGTACAAAATATTTGTACATACAGATCACTCAGTAATTAAATATTTAATGGACAAACCAGTGGTTGGAGGTAGAATAATTAGATGGTTATTACTTCTAAAAAAATTTGACATTACCATTGTGGACAATCCAGGCAAATCTAATGTGGTAGCTGATTTCTTGTCAAGATTGACCACTACAAGGGAGTAGAATCTAGTCAAGGATAACTTTCCAGATGAACAATTTTTTGTTATTTCAGCTAATACACCATGGTTTTTTGACATGGAAAATTATCTTGTAATAGGGACGTTTCCTCCTTTCACTAAAAAGAAAATAAAAAAATTAATCAAAACCACTGCACAGTTCAAATGGTTAAAAGGAATGCTATTTAAATGTGGTCCTGGTTTGGTTTTACATAGGTGTGTGAGAGAAGATGAAATCTTTGACATCCTTCAGGCATGTCATGATGAACCCAGTGGAGAACACTATTTAGTGAAAAAAATATCTCACAAGATACTTGGCACTGGTTACTATTGGCCATCTCTATACAAAGATGTGAAGAGATATATCAGGGGGTGTGATCCTTGTCAAAGGATGGGACAATCAACCATTACCAATGAAATGCCTCTTTAACCACAAGTAGTGATTGAACCATTTGAGAGATAGGGATTTGGATTTTGTTAGACCCTTTAATCCTCCTTCATAGGGAAAAGAGCATATTCTTGTGTGTACTAATTATGTAAAAAAATGGGTAGAAGTGCAGGCTTTAACAAATGCCACTGAAGAAGCAGTTGTTGATTTCCTTTGGCATAAAATTATGGTAAAGTTTGGAGCACCAAGAAGCTTAGTTTCAGACTAGGGACCATAAATTATGTCCACTATGATCCAAGCCTTCACAATGTATTTTCATATCAATCATAGGAAGTCATCTCGCTATCACCCGCAAGCAAATGGACAAGTTGAAGTAACAAATAGAGAATTAGAAAACATCCTCACTAAAACAGTTGAAGCTGAAAGAAGAGATTGGGTAAAAAGACTACCTGAAGCTGTTTGGGCTTACAATACAACTTGGAAAACCACAACAGGGTTTTCACCATATGAGTTAGTTTATGGGAAAAAACCCTTGTTGCCTATTGAGTTTGAACTACAGACATTGAGGACAATAGCTAAGGTGGGAATTGAATTAGATGTAGCTCAAAAGGAGCGAATCCTTCAACTCAATGAATTGGATGAATTTAGAATGGAAGCATTTCACTAGATAGAGATAATCCAAGATTAAAGGAAGCAATGACATGATTCACATATCAAGAAAAGATAATTCAAAGTAGGAGACTGGGCATTACTATTTGATTCTAAGTACCAATAATTTAAAGGCAAATTAAGAACTAGATGGTTGGGACCTTATCAGATCAAGCAGATATTTGACAATGGTTCTATCTAGTTACTTCCCATTGATGGCAGTAGAAGAATACTCTTGGTCAATGGACACAGGCTAAAAATTTATAGGAAGTCTTCTACTAAGGATAAATTCTTGAAGCAGATTGAAGCAAACAAAGAATTTGATCATATAGAAGAACTCAGTTCTTTCAGAATGATCAAATAATCAGATGAAAGATCCAAAATAAAGGGAAGAGGATGAAAACTAGTAAATAATGTTCTCTTCTTTAAAAAAAAGAGATCAATTGAAAACTAGTGATGGCGGTTGATCTTCTCAAATAAATGGCTAATTCAAATAAAACTTTTTTTTTATTCTAGCTAGTTTTTTCTTTCTAACCATTTTTCAAGAATGATGAGTCATCATGATAGAGGGATTACATCATCAAGGATGGTAATTATGTTTTTAACTTGTTAAAGGTTAAATTGAAAGTTTGCATGTGTGATTAGACTTAATTGAAAAGATTAGTATGATGAGTCATCTATTGTACATCATGGTTAAATGTGCAAAATCATGAGAAGGATATTGATTATGGAATGAGTTGGTGGATAGTCATAAAGAATCATTCTTATTATTGCATCAACAAAGTAAAAGCTAGCTACAAAAAAATTTCAAAAGAGATACAGTGAACTACCTCCGTCAGTTCTACAGTTAAGTACAGTAGTTTTGTAGTCAAAATCACTAAGTTTCACAGCTGATACAGTAATTATGCTACCAAATTCACCAGATCAGCAATTGAATCTATAGTTTCACAGCCAAAATCATCAGTTCCGCTGATAAGAGAATCAATCTTCAACTAACCTATGTAATATTAAAAAAGAATGAATCATGGGAATAAAAAAGAAGTTATAACTAGAAAATGATACCCAACTCCTTGTAGATGAAGAAGTAGCAACTATCTTTCAAAATGCAGGATGGCTAAAGTTTTTGAGAAAATTTTCTAAATATAACGATGAACTGGTAAAAGAATTTGTTATCAATTTAGAACAAACAAGAACAAAAATTTAGAAGGTTTTTATTCCTTTTTCTATGACAGTAATAAGTGAGATGTCTGGAATACCAATAGTGCATGTCCCAAACCCTATCAAAGGGACATTAAAAGACTTGGTTGAAACCCTGTTGAAAGAAGGGGAAGCTAAACCCCAATATATTTATAATACAAAGAAAATCATCAAAGGAGTCAAAAGAGCCAGCTTTCCCAAACCCTTTGACAGAGTATTATTTTGGATAGTTAAATATTTAAATTATGATGGACAATTTGGGATAGTAAGAAAAGAAGTCCTAAAAATCCTTATACACCTTAGATATGGAGCCAAAAAACTAGAATATATAGTAAACCTTCTAGGGTTTCTTTTTGACTTCATCCATACCATGGCCCAGAGGTATTCTTGGGGTCTAGGAACAATCAGACATCATGTGTTAGTGCATTTAGTATGCCAACACCATTTCCTTTCAAAGAAAAATAGGGAAGAAATGTGGGACAAATTTCTTGGCAAATTTGGGCAAAACCCTAGTATTTATAGAAGAATAATAGCAACTCCTTCTGCTCCTTTAGTTCATTTAAAATCTGCTACCATTGCTGAGTAAAAGAAAAGATTAGGGGAAAAAGAAATACCAAAAAGAATAAAATCTAGAAGAAAAGTTAAAATTGCAGACCCTACTATGCCTTCTCAAGAAATTTACTCTTCAACTAAAGCTACAGAAGAACTGATACCTATCTCTGACAGTGACAATTCACCTAGACCTAAGCAAAAGGTGAACATAAAAAAAAGTTCTAAAAGGAAACCTATGTCTGCACATTTTAAGGCTCCTCAAGAAAGAAAACGTCATAAAAAGTCTAAAGAAAGTTCAGAGGAGATGGAAGAACAAGAAAGGCTAGAAACTGAAGCTGTTGATATTTTGGGCAGCATGGCGATGACTCCTCCTGGACCAAGCCAAATAGAAAAGGAAAAAAGAGATGAAAGATTTGAGGAGCTAGTTTTTCAAGAAATGGGTGAGATAGCAGCACCATCACATGTAGAAGATGAACATGCATCTTGTAAAAGGAAAGGGAAATCCCCTATGGTGGAATAAGAATGCTTAACTCCCCAAGAAATTTTAGAAAAAGAACGAAACCAACAAATTAAATAGGCTCTATTTTTGTCTAGAGTAGAACTCATTATCAAGGAAAAGGATGAGGAATTGAACTTCCTCAAAACTCAAAATTATAATAGAAAGAAATTCTCCTTGAAGAATTAACAAGCCAATTCATAGCCAAGAATGAGGAATTAGCAGAGATTAAAAGGCAACTGATGAAGAATGAGGAAAAATGTATAATACAGACCTCTATGTCAACAGTCTCTGCATAGACTAAATTGACTTATCTACCACTCAATTAGTTATGGGATGATACATGTAGAGAACTTAGTGTAATCAAGGCATCCAATATAGACTTGAAAGGTAAACTAGCAGAAGAAGAGAAAGCAAGGAAGGAATGGGAAGACAAATTTTACAAGGAGGAAAATGATAAGTATAAATATCTTGTAAAAATACAAATAGTTTGTATGATGAGTGAGAAACTACTTGTGTAGAAGACCTTCTCTTATTTATAACATGTTTTTAGAGGAACAAGTCATTTGCTGGCAGTTGGCAAGGATAGCATGTGGCCTTCCACATGAAATAAAAGATGAAGCTGATTTCTTGGCCGCCTACTCCTTAGCCAATATAGAACAAAAAAACCTTCTTTGTGAAAATTACCTCTGCAATTTTATGCTAGAAAGAAATACATGATTTATGATCGATTTGTATGTAGGGAAAAGCCAGTTTAACGCATTTGTCTCTATTCTTCAAAATCAGATTGCATGGTAGGAAAGGGAGTTAGAGCATTGGTCAAAGGCTAGTTCATCTGGTCTCTGTATGAGAATTCATTATGGTAACCCACTCACCTTTGCTACACATTTCCAATCCCATGCATTTAATGACAAATTCAAGGGACCTTATCTTTTCAATTTACAGCAAAGCATGGATGTCTTCACCTCTTATGAGAAGGCAAATTTTGATAATATCTATAATGCATGTTTAAAAAGATAGGAATTTAATTTGGTGGCATTGAAAAGAAGGGAAGTAATATCCCCTTCAAATTTGATTTGGAGTCTAAAAAGGGCAAAAGCTTTATGCACAATAATTCCTCGGATCAATGAAACTCCCCGGTGCATATGGATAGGCATGCAGACAAGGCCACCTCTACTTCTCACTCCCATATCTCCTTGGAAAAATAAAAAAATTCAAAATCCCACTCAATTTGTGGAATGGAAAAGAAAAGTAGAAGCAGGAGCTGGGTATAGTACCTCTGGATCAAAGCATTGGGATATTCAGTTCTAGCCATTTGATCTAAGCAATCAAATGGAATGTAGGATATACAATCCCAAATTTGAAGAGTGAAGTTTGTAAAGGGACTTACAAACAAGTATGGGGGAAATGATGAGGCCAGGATATGCCCGATAAATGTATAATAAATGACCTCATCTTACTCTTTCTTTCTATTAAGTTTTATTGCATTTTGTAACTTTTATTTTGATCTGAGATGAGTTAGGATGTAATTATCCATCTTTTATTGATTGTGATTCTAACATTTTAAAACATGTAATTCCTAACAAGTGTGTTGGAAAATTCAAGTTTTGCAATAAAACAGGTCATCATCAGGCTAAAGAACAAATATGAAGTGGATTGCATGTTTTTGGAAGCATTGAAATCAATTCAGCTTAGTTCCAGAACTCCACCATACTATTTCAAGTTATTATATTTTTGGATTTAGCTCTAGAACTCTATATTTAAGCTCCAAAATTATTTGAATTAGCTTCGGTACTCCTATAGATAAGCTTCAAAACTTTCGTGGCTAGATATAGAACTGATAAGGATCTATTCCAAAATGGATAGTGATCTATCAGGCAATGATCCCATTAAATCAGAAGCAAATTCTTGATTTCCATATTTTTAGATCCAAGGCATTTATCACATAGCTGGACATCTAGACACATCTTGATTCAACATCTATTCTAGGTACAATTTAGTTTCATCGTATCTATGAAACAGTTACAGCCATCAAAGCATCTATATATACAGACTTGGAACTTTAGGAATAAATAGAAGATCATTGAATAATAGAGAGAAAAGAATAGATTAGTACATTTTTGTAATACAGAACATTTTATCAATGAAATAAGCTATTTCTATTTTGAAAGCAAATTAAATTGTTCAATCTTGTTTCTAGGTAGAGCAAGGGCCCACTCCTCCAAAGAACCAGGGTCTTCATTTTTGGTCAGTATTTATATTTTATTCACAAAAGCAAATAGGTAACTCGGTTAAATTTATAAATGCTTCCAACTTCTTAAAGTCAAAATTTGTTCCTACAGGCATTTTAGATTAAATTCTCATTTCTTTGCAATCATTTTCCAGCAATCTATTTTATTCTGTAAAAGTGTGTTTATTTCCAGCAATCTATTTTATTCTGCAAAAGTGTGTTTATTTCTAGCGATCTATTTCATTTATGTAACGTGTGTCTACTTCTGGAAAATTCATATAGATTGATTCCAATAAGGTTTTAACCAAGAAGTCCTCAAGACATTAAAAAACCCCCAAAATAAAAATAAAAAAATACGGATACCTACAATCAATTACTAAATCGCTACGATTCTTCTTGTTGCATATAGCTTTAGACACAACACTGGTTAAATATGACATGAACAGGAAGTTGATTAAATTAAGGGAATGACGACACCCAACAATATTTAGAATTTGTAAAAAATATCCTTTGAATAGGAATCTTAAGGATAGGCCTCTATGTAAGGATAGATATCCATTATGGAAATATCTGAGTAGGTTTCACCTTTTTAGGTGGCTCACTTGAAAGTTGTGTAGTAACCAAATATATCTGTGATAAAGGGTACTCATAAGGGATAACTAAAAATATAATAACCTCATTAACATATATACTTTAAGTGTTTATGAACTATAGAAGGAAATGCATGAATCTGATGAATCCAAGGGCATACCAATAATATATCAAAGATCCATGCACTAGGTACTACTATGAATTTGGTGGCCACACATGTAGAACCAACCTATAATTGTAATGTAATCTCACCAGTGGAGCTATGATTGATACCATTAAATAATTTTATGACCATAATGGTGGGGAGTAAGTAATGATATGTATATATGATATGATAAATACATGTGTTTATATACATGTTTACACTTAAACCATTATCTAATTGTTGGGATAAATATAACCGGAAGCACACAATTGATTACCAAGCAACTTAACATGCAGAAATTAACCAGAATCAACAAGTAACTAGAATCCAGAAATAACACATGATATGAGAGACAATACACAACTTGTATTAAAACTCTTTTAGAAGGAAATACAACAAAGAAGGCTGCCACAGTTCTTCCTTACACACCTCTAGGGCTCCCACACCTCTAGGGCATAAACATTAATTCTTCCCTCAAAGCTCTCTCCCTTAGGTCCCAACACCCAACTCAAACACAGAGTTGGTGTTCACCTTACACCTGTGCTCCACGCACTCCATAAGTGCTCCACGCACTCCACAAGTACACACTATACTTCCAAGTAGATCCCACCTGATTCTGCTCCTTGTTGTGTTGCTGTCCTCTCTGATCTTGCACACCTACAAATCAATCTGGTTCTGCACACCTGTGAACCTTGACCTTGCACACACATACACCTACAGATCAATGATCTTACTTACCATGTAGATCTCCTAAAGTAGCCATGCTCACTTGATGACTGAGATCCTACACCCCTGAAGAATCCTACTGACTCTCCAAAACCAGCACCCACCTTGGTACTACTGTGGAACTATGAGGAACACCCTTACTCACCTCACACACAGAAGAAGCAAACTTTGCTCAACTCAAACTAGAACAACTTACAATACAATCCATGAGTCTATTATATAGATCTCATCCAAACAATAATTAGACACCTAATTACAATAATTAGATCCACAGCTCTCAGTCTAAAATTGGCTCTTGACATGCAAACACTTGGTTCGTTAGCTAACTACCTGTAATACATGTAGTCCGAACCACATAGGTGACTGACGTCGGTCCTTGTATACCTAGGGGGTGCTGATGTCGATCGACTTCTGACTGACGTCGATTGGCCTGACCAACGCCAGTGACTGTGACAACAACAAACTCTCTAGCAACCTCCTCCATGTCTGCATCAGTGAAGCTTTTAGCTCCACAACCTAACAATCTCCCACTTGGAGATAAATAGCTGCATTGTACTTGTACCTATACTCTATCTAATTTGTTTCCTGGCTTGTATCCCTCTTCAAGATGAATCTTGAAGACAACCCACCACACAACCTGTGGTGCACCTCCTGTCATTCGAGTACCCTGCCACATCCAAACCTACAAACCCATGTAGTGAAGTCCTGACCCTAAATAGCATGAATCCCTACTGCTAGTCCCTCTCACATCCCTAAGAACCCACTTCTCCGAATTGGCTCTTAACTCTCTGATAACACCCACTGCTTGGGCAAACTCAGGTCTATACTAGACCTCATGTGATTTCAGACACTGAACTATCCAACCCTTAGTGTGCTCCAGCTCTGCATCTTGCGTAATGAACCTCGCCAACACCTGATTCACATCAGCTCCATTATATATGATATGATAAATACATGTGTTTATATACATGTTTACACTTAAACCATTATCTAACATCACATTGAATATGTTGATGATCAATGTGAGATCAAAAAATAGAGAGTGCAAATATGAGGCATCATCTACTATCTCATGCTCTGTAAATGTGATGAGTGGCCTAGATGGCATTAAGGTATGATAAGAACCTATGATACCATTCAAAGGATGTTTTTCCTCTACATGTGGATGGTAAAAAACTAGTGGAGGGTGTGAATTATATGCATAATGCATGCCTAATGTATTTGATATTTAAGTAATTATATGCTTAGGAAAATGATCATTAAAGATTTTCATTGCCTTAATTTCAATTGATTGTTCCTTTATAATTTCTATTGGGGTACCCACATCAATGATGTATCAAATCATGAATCTTGTGTCTCAAATTGATACATCTATTAGTAGTATCGCTCAGTGCCCTATGATAATCATAAAAATCATTTTGGTCAAAACCTTTAGGAAGACATCGATTCACATTAACCTATTTAATGGGAGGGAGAGATATGACATTGCATTCCAATAACATTTTAAGGACCTTATATGAAGCTTATATTAGATTATTAAATTGTCTCTTTGGAGGAGCTAATAAGATAATGTGTGGAGTAGGCTCAAAAACTGCATGTACTATTGTATTTTGACCATTCTTATTATCATTTAGCCTCACCTTGTAGGGTGGATTACTTGAAGTCTTTGTATTTGAATTTGAACTAGTTGTATACTTAAGCTTATTCATTGCCAATAACTTAACTTATTTTTTATTTACTGTGTGAAAAAAATCTGTGAATGAGGTAAAAGTTTTGAACATGATAGATTCATGCACAGATGGGATCAAATTTTGCTTAAATATGTCTTGTAATTTGTTGTTTTCCATAGAATTTTTCATTTTGGACAACATGGTCTTGTACCTTAAGACATATTTGGTGATAGGCTCCATGGATTTATGTTTAAGTTGGGTGATCTGAGCATATGAAAGCTTCCCATTGATATTGATTGAAAAATGTAGTAGAAACATATCGACCAATGGATTAAATGCATGTACCAATTGGTGTGGTAAATCATAGAACTATTGTAGTGCATAGTATTTGAGACTTCTTGGAAATAACATAACCAATAATCTATCATTTACACAGTCCAAACATATTGCATGAAATGCTCAAATATGTTGATTGGGGTCACCCTTTATATCATATAATGTAATATTTAGTGCCACAAAACCTATGGGATATACTAATATATGTTGTGTAAATGGAGTGCCAAAAAAAAAAGGAAAATCTAGTGCCTGATTAGGCTTTAAAGTACCTTGCTTTAATGTAACACCTTAGTTTTCAAAGATCAAATATCTTTCCTAAAGTATTATACATTAGGATAAGATGAATGTGTGATAACCAAAGGAATTATTACCAATGGCATATTAATCTGTTGAAGCCTTGGATTTTCCCCCATTATGGAAGGTGGTACAATATTTGTATCCAATGGGTTATAAGTCTGAGAAAATTGTGCCATGTTTGCATTTTTGATATTTAAAAGAGTTTTCAAGATGGTATTATGATCAATAGGTTTCTCATGAATTATTTCTCTAAATATCTTCATAACTTCCTCTTTATTTAATTCAATTTATTCACCATATATAGGAGGGGTGTACATATTGATGTCCATCTTGGGGACCAGTGTTATCTCGATCATATTGCTCATGTTCAAAAGTAGTATCATTTAATTCTACATGTTCAACATGTGTAATAACATTCAAATGTGGGACACACCCTTGTTACTATCAATATTATGAATTCTAGTTGGAGGAATTCGAGTATGCTCAGTTGGAATAATGATTAATCTAACACTTCTTAGAGGAGTAGAAATAACTTTTTTAGAGTGCATATAATAAGCAATGGAAACTTGAAAATTTTATGTTATAACTAAATTTATTAAATCCAAAAATCCTAAAATAACAAATGGAAAAAATAAAAAGAAGGATACAAACCATAACAACATCTATGATTAGGTTTTTGGAAAAATTCAAACAATAAACAGGTTCACCAATATGTTTTATCAAATTTAAAGAAACCTAGCAATATGTAGATTATCTTAAGTGAAAAACTACTATGAAAAATTAGGAATAACAATACTACAAATATAAAACATTCACTAATTTGAAACTAGATAAATCTAAAAACTTACTAAATAAGGAAAGTGCAATAGAAAACTAAAACTTAGTAGGAAAATAATGTTGTAGGATGAATCATAAACTGAAATTGGTAGGGTGGCTAGATCTAGTGATTATGAAACTAGATCTACAATTGAAATGAGCCTTGGACAATATCACCCTCAGATAGACATGAAAGGGAGGCACCTTGTCGTTTATGAGGCCCATGTCCAATAGATATCAAAGATATAGGATTTTTGGGTTATGTTTACCTATGTTTGTGTATTCTATGTTCCAAGTAAGATCTTTCAATCAGTTGTAGAGACCACTATAATGACTATTTTTACTTAAAAAACCTAGCTCCTTGACATGTGAATACCAATGCAAAATAATGAGATAAAAATGGGTCAACCATTTAATTTGGGTGTGACCTCAACACCCCATGTGTTGAGTGTTGCCTACATACCAATACTCCAAAGAAGGATCAAACTTCATGTAGTTCTCTCATGCTACAGTGATATGTGAATAACTAGTAAAAAGTGCTAAATGTCAGTGCACTATTGATGTGATTAAGTGCCTTAACCATTACTTATGACCCCATAAATGTATTTAGGCTTTAGCTCTAGGCTACTAGGGATGCATGTAATCAAAATTAGAAGAAATAGGGAATTTTATCTCAATATGCAATTATAATTCTATTGCTTTTAAGTGTAGAAGCCTCTTGTGTGAAAAATAGTTTAAAATTTGTTTATATAGTCATATCTTTGAAATTAATTTGAATGGGATTATTAATGACATAGGATGACCTTTACATAACTTTTAATTTTTAAAATTAGCCATTATTTGGCATGAGGACAAGAGATGGGGGTTGGACAATAAAGAGGGGCACCCTTGTCCAATAGGGTGTCATTGTCCAATGGGGATAAAAAATGGTGCTAAGAGTCTAGCATGGCTTGAATGATGGATGAGGTTGATATCATGATGGATATGTGTATTTTGGGCTCATCAATCAACTTAAAAGAGTGGATTCTCCATGTGTAAGTTGGTCAAAAGTGATCAAAAAGGCCCTAGGATAGGTTCGAGTTAACCATGTAAAGGAGTGGTCACAAGTGCATTGTTTTAGCTTAAATCCCAATTTATGTGTCTACACACCTCAATACACCACCAATCACCCTAATTCTAACACATTAGCAGGTAAGTTATTTAAAGTTTTAATTTCTACATATCACAAATTGGAGTATGCATCTTCTCAACATTAAGGTTTATGCATAAAATGGAAATATAGTTTTCATACCTTGTTATGGATTTACCAAGTTTTTCCTTCTAAAAAATCACTTGGGAACACATTTAAGAGTTTTGTATATCTTGACCATGAGAGAAATTCTAGTATTTTGAAAGATTTATGAGAGATATTACATTAGATTTCAGAGTTTTTTTTATCTCAACCATGAGATAAATGTTGATATTTTAAGGATTCATGAGAGAAATTACATTAGACACATAAAATAATAAATGTTTACCTAGTTTTGTTTGGTATCTTTTATCATTAGTTACCACCAACATGGTTTTAAATGGATCACAAACACACACTGCACAATGCATTTGGCCCACTAATTTTCAATGAATATTGGAAAGTATTAAAAGTTAATTTTGAATACAAAATGTTCAAAATAAACCATGCGTAGTGGTTTAGGGTTTATGGTGAACACATGTATGGAAATGTAAAACACCAAATGGGGTGGGTTGCATGAGATAAGAGTGTGTATAACATTCACACTCATAGGGGAGACAAATTTCTCTCATGCTATTAATATATTTAGAAAAAAAATCAAAAAAATTATTACCATCCAAAATAGATGATGTATGATAAAGGTCAAACACAATGCATTATAGGAGAGGTAGAATGGTGTTTCCATGAACAATATGGTATGAATTTTATTCTTTAGTCACCATATTTATTTCCAAAGGATATACCAATATCAAGATATTAGAGGAGGCACACAAACCTTCTAAAAAAATCCCTAAATGAACTCTGGGTAGCAACATTACTAGTTACCACTAATTCTGAAATTTCATCATTCTTATATAGATATGCAAAACCCAGTTTACCTAACAAAAGGGTGCAGACCTTAGAGAGGTAAGAAACATTAACATTCACTTATGATATGTTCTTATTTATTATTTTTTATAGACCTTAGAGAGGTAATATTTTAAATTTACATTAATGTAATCATAGAAGATTGATAAATTATAATCCACATTGAAACCAATTCCACTATTTTTAATACCAACTACAAAATCTTACAAAAGAGCTATTTTTCATACTCTCTAGCATGGTTTAGTATAAACACAACTTATAGCTTTAGTATTTCAATAGAAAATGACTAAGATAAATGTATTTTATCTTTTAATCAGGACATAAGGTAACTTTGAATTCATACTAAAAGCATTTCAAGATTAAATATACCTTACATCAAAAATTGATTGCATCCATGAACATTGTGATTTATGTTTCTATTTCTAGTGACCACCTCTTAGACATATAGTCTAATATTCAAATTTAATTATTCATAGGTCATAATTAAAAAGAATGAATATAAATCACACCATATCAACTATTTTTTTGACTAAAATTAGAGGACCTTTGCTTTCTCTTCTCACTTCAGTAAGGGGGATAATACTTTAGAAATATCTTGTAGTAAAACTAAGAATCACATTACATGCCTTATTCCAATGAGTTCCTAATATTAATTTAAGAATAAAGTAACCAAACATGGTCTAATGATTCACACTATTCACAAGTAACCCCATTGATAGTTGTTATCCTTATTATAACACTAATTCTGAAATTTCATCATTCCTACATAGATATGTAAGACCTAGTTTAACTGAAAAAAAGGCATGGAACTTAGAGATGTAAATAGAAATTAACACATGTTAGTTTTTTCTTAAAAAAATTTATAGATAAATTTATTTCACAGGTTTATTTCTTGTTGAAATAATCATGATGGTAGAGCACATTGCATTTCAGAATCATGTGAAATAAAACTAGTTGAACCAACCACCAGGTCATCTTTTTAGTCTTTCTATGAAATGCTACGAGAACATGATGGGTTACATACCTCATTCATCTTTTTAGATAATTTTGTTTTTTTCTTGAGAGTATTTTTAAGACTTCCTTGTAGGGAATAGAACATGCCATATATAACATGGATGATTTCCTTGCAAAGTTATGCTTTAATAATGTTGTGAATTTATTGTGGATGGTAATATAAAATTTTAAAAAAGCATTGAATCAAAATATAGCTAGTTGGCCCTCTTAATGGGTACATTAATAAAAGAATGAAGCCCAAATTGGGAAAATGATACCCTCCCTAGAGTAATAAAGCTGATTTTTAAGGGCCTTTCCAAAACTCAAACAAAAAAGCATATTATTCTTGATTCTCAAGTGTAAATTTCTATTCAAACATAAGACCCACCAAGCTACAAAATGATTCCTTTTAGTTGGTTTTTAGAATTCATTGGTAATTAGTTTTTGATTATGCAACATACCATTATATTTTATGTAGTTTTTCATCATCTTAATTTTATAAGTATCCATATTTATCTAATTTTATAAAGTACCCATTTTTGTCTATGTAAATTAAGCAAGCCAAGTAGTTATTGTAGGTACATGCCTTGAGAAATTTAAATTTTCTCAACCATTTGAAAGGATTTACTATTGTTTATACTAGAGATATTTATTTATCATTATAAGAAAGGTAATATGGTCTTGGAATTGATTTCTATTTGGGTTATAATTTATCAATCTTAATTTATTACTTTGATGTAAATTTAAAATCTTACCTACCTAAGGTCTACCACAACCACTGAGTATAATCAACTGGTAAGTTTAGTGTGGATGAAAGTATTGTCTAGTTATGCTCAGTAGGGTTCTAAGTCTTTCTTGAATCATGCATAGGATTAATGGAAAACATAGTGAGTAAATATAGTTATGAAATGATGAGCAAGGAGTGTCAACCACTTTCATGGGACCCGTAAACACATCATATATAAAATCAAATGTACCGGCTAGTTAAGGTACTCCCATAATTAGTAGACAAGGTATAAGCTTTGAGGAACATAATGATTTTACACGTACATGTAGAATTTTCTTAAAAACCTCAGAAGATTTGGTGATTCATAATATTTGAAATGGGGAAAGGATATTCATTGTTATATATAATACATTGTAAATGATATTAAATCTTGGGCATTGTAATAATAATGCATACTGTATTTTATAAAAGAAAATAATTCTAAATGTTGGAGGGCATTTTATAGATGAAAATCATGGTATAGACAATGGCCATGTCATTAGTGGTAAAATTTTATAACCCAATGATGTTAAATTTTAATTTTCTTAGCCAACAATATTACATGCCAATATTAATAGATAATAATAGAATGACGAGCAAGGAGTGTTGAATAATTTCATGGGTGACTTCTTGGATGATTATGAAAATGTAGTATGGGATTATGGAACAAGGTAATGGTGCACATGTTCTTGAAAATGTCAAATAAAATAAGGTAATGGCACGCAACTTATCTAACTTTTAATTTTCCCAATCAATGATAACAATATGTTCAATTGAGGTTAACTTATATTTTTTTTGACCTACAAAATTACATGCCAATATTAATGCAAAGCTAATAGAATAGATAGAGCATTAGTATAAAAGGTAAATAATGGGGACATGGAATTCAAATGCTAGTTTGGTCATCCACACTGAACATACCGATTGGTTACACTCAAAATTGAGGATATTTTATGAGTTTATGAGTGCTGAGCATAACCAATTGGTATGTTCAACATGGACAACCACATTGAAAATTAACCTACTCATCCCTATTGGTTACTCCATATACATAACAAACATGGATTTAAAAAACCTAGCTTATGTAAAATAAAAGCCTCTACTGGTAGATGAAGTAACTAGCAGGGATGTGGAGGTAATCTGCTAGTGTGACAGTCCATGCTGAACATACCAACTAGTTAGGCTCAAAATTAAGGATCATTTATGAGTGCATGAGTGTTGAATGTAACCAATTGATATATTCAATTTGGACTATCACATTAATATTTGACCTCAATGTAACCACTAGTTACTTTGTCTACATAACAATAAAGATTTAACAAATTACTTTATTTATAATAGTAACCTTGGTTGGTAAACAAAGTAACCAATGGGGACATGGAGGTCAAATGTCAATGTGGTAGTCCACAATGGAATTATCAAATGGTTACACTTAGAAATAAGGATATTTTATGAGTGCATGAGTGATAAGTGTAACTAGATGGTATGTCAGTGTGGATTGCCACACTGGTAGTTGACCTCCATGTCCTTGTTGGCCACCCTTAGTGTGCATCAAAATTATAGTTGATTTGTCTATGGGTCCTTAAAAATTAGTCAAATCTCCTTGATTATCATTTTTACATCATTCTATTAGCATCTGTTGATATTTGCATGTAATGTTATTGGCTGGGGAAATTAAAAATTAATGTTAGTTGAATATATTGTGCTTTCTATCTAGAAAAATTAAATGTTGTGAGTATACTCACACACCATTATGTTTCATTTAAATGTCTATAGGAGCATTATATAAAGCATTAAAAATTACCTATTTTATTTAAAATAAAAAATAAAGCCTTATATTTTAAATAAAGAACCTTAGATAATGATTTTTTTGTTATTGTTGTTGTTGTAAAGAAAGCTAGTAATTTATTAAAGCCATTTTTGTTATGTCACTTCCTTTGTAGATAGAGTCTTGATAGATGGAGTAACAAATAGGGATGTGGAGGTAAACTATAAACATGGAATTTAACACTAAACGTATTAGCTGGTTATGCTAAGTGCTCTTAAATTATTTGGGTTGGATCACTTTTTAGCTACTCATTTCTGAGTGTGACTAGTTGGTATAATCAACGTGGGTTGTCATACTGATTGTTAACCTCCACATCCCTGCTAGTTACTTTGTAGACCAGTATTATGTTTATTTAATTAGCATTTTATCCATTTATTTATTGCCCCCCATTATGATTGGTAAGGGTGATGAATGAGAGCATAAGAGGGGAGTGGACACAATGAATTGAATGGGCACGAGATTTGAAAATTATGATTTAATATTTCCATTTGAATTTTCATATATTTAAAACTAGATGCCACTAATGGGAGTGTTATGGGCCCATGGACAATAAACCAACTAGGTTTAATGGACTAACAAAAAAGGAGATGATTATGAAAGCCTTATCTTATAAATAAAGCACCTTAAATAAGGGTTTTTTTGTTATTATTGTTATTGTAAATTAAGTAGGTAATTTATTAAAGCCTTGTTTGTTATGTCACTTCCTTTGTAGACAGAGCAAATGATAGGCATGTGGAGGTCAAGTTTCAGTGTAAAAATCCATGTTGAGTGTACCATATAATTATACTTAGAGTCAATGATGTAAGAAGTGGGGCCATTAATACATGGCTAATAGGATAAAAAATGGATTGAGTGCTAGTAGACAAAGTGACTAGTGGGTACATAAAATGTATCATTTGGGTATTCCAAACTAAATGTATTGGTTGGCTATGATCAATGCCAATAAATTATTTGGGTTGTATTAGTTCTTAGATCCATTGATTTTGGGTGTTACCAATCGGTATGTCCAATAGTGATTGTCACATTGTCATTTGACCTATATGTCTCCACTATTGATGTGCCCATTTTTAACCCATTAGTCTTTCATTGATGGGATTCATAATAGTTTGAAAGCCTTATTTTGTAAAAAAATCACCTTAGAAAAGGTTGTTATCATCGATTTTGAGTGTAACTAAGACAATACATTCACCATGGATTGCCCCACTGGTAGTTGACCTCCACATCCCCATTGGTTACTTTGTTTAATAGTGATCCATCTATAGAGGAAGTGACATGGTTTGTACCTATTAAAACATATATAGATAGGTAGAATTCCTGATTGATAGCTTCATATATAGGATATGCTCCATTACAATTACACATCTGAAAGGATTATAGGGTGCAATTTTTTACCAAGAGAATATATATATATATATATATATATATATATATATATATATATATATATATATATATATATATATATATATATATATATAATTACTATAATGAAGTCTAGTCTCTATGATATGTAGTTCATGATATAATATGTAAACTCATTAGATCTCTTATTCTTATGATCTATACTGTGAAATGTATAGTTATCCCCAATTCATTATTTTGTATTTCTTTGGTTCCTCCAAATTTTATTTAATATTTATTGAAGAGGATAGATAATTAATCAAAATTTTATAATTTATAGTGTACAACATTGTATTTTTTAGCACTAAAATTGATAGACTATCTTAATTGATTTTTTTTCATAACTAAATATATTATTTCATGTACTCATGTCATATTTTGGGATGGTTCAACATAACCTATAATGACATCCATAATGGTTGTGGAGGTAATAGTGTGAGATTTCATTTTTTTCCCATTTTATAGTCATAAAATAGTTTTAACCCTTAATTTGACCATCATATGGGATTTTTTATTCTTTCTTGGAGACAATGATTGAAATTTTTTGATATCATGATCATATAATAGTGGATTTTGGATCCCATTTTTCTCTATAAATATATTTTCAATCCCAATGCAATGGTGTAGCTAGATTGCAACCATTTGTCATGATTAAGTGGGATATTCATGGAGAAGGCACTACATTTGTTATTCATAGTGTGCATATGCATACTATAATAACATTATTATTCTATTTATAGTGATTATTAATAGACTTGGCATATAATAATGTACTTTAATATTTTCATGTTTAGACAAAACTGATTATTAAATAGTCCTATCCCATTTTAGTTATATGTAGAGAAGGTACATTTTCTATTGAAGATTTAAATCAATTCAGTTACAAATTCTATTAACATGCCTGTTATAAATTATGATCATTTACCTCATAATTTTGCATGTTATACAAGTAATATTAAATATCTTTGTTAATCAGTAGCTAATAATTTATTGACTCTACATACACTAGCTCTCGACTAGATTTTCACACACTGCTTCTCTGCTTAGGGTAGAAGAAATGAATAAATCTTTAGATCCAAGTAATTATGTTTTATTTTATCATATGTTTTATTTCACATCTAAAATGTTCATATAATGGGGATATAAATCATTCAATATATAAAATTTCCATATAATGCACTGCATTTAATCCTATATAATGCATACCAATAACACATTGCATTCAATCCCTTCAACATATAGACAATGGATCAATTTTTTATTATTGCACATACAATGCACTACATTTAGTCCTATTCAATGCATATATACAACATATTACATTCAATATTTTTATGATTAAATACATTATTCTATATATGTTCAATGCATACAAATAATGCATTGCATTTTATTCCCTTCGATAAATAGACAATACATATAAACAATTTTTTTGGTTCTCTCTACATGTTGACCCTTTCATATACATGTTTATATGGATATGTTATTCTTATAATTATATTTTCATTAGTATAAAATGGTCTAGTATAATTTATACTAAATTGCATGTATGTTATTAGTTGATTCAATAATTGTTTGTGAGAAAAAACATGGTTGTGATCATTTTGAAAGCCTTCATTCATTAGAAGCTAAAATGTATCCAATAAAGATACATGGCTTTGATGACTGAGTAATGAATAAGTTGTTTAGATTTGAATAGTCATTTGATGAAATAAAAGAATGTCAACACAAATTATTGAAGACAATAGGCTAAACTAAATGACATTGATTTCGTAAAATTCTAACATTTTTTGGTTTTGGGTTCATTTGATTATTTTTTAAAATGATTTGAAGTTGCACACAACTCTAACTATTTACCATTTATGATTTGAAATTGGATATGGACAGTCCTTAGTGGTTCACAATGAATTCAAGAGGTTAATGATGCTGACCCTAGACCTCAGTCTGCCCCAATTGAAAATGTTAATAATGTGAATTATTGGGATTCATATGTTATATTATTATGATCAATTATGATTACATTTTAATGGGTTCATTTTTTTCACATTTTTAATTATAATGTGGATCATGATGACCATGCCACACTTTGGAAAAGCTTTCTTGAGTCCTTCTAACAACTTTAGGGAAAAATGGAACAAACGAGGAAGATAGATGGAGTAACTAAAAGGGATATAGAGGTCAAATGTTAGTGAAATAGTCCACACTAAATGTACCAGATTATTACACTTAGAATCAAGAATGTAAGAAATGGGGACCATAAACAAATGGCTAACATGATAATGAAATGGACTAAGTTTTGGTAGATGGAGTAATTAGTGGGGACATGTAACATATCAATTGGGTAGTCCACATTGAACATATCGATTGGTTATGCTCAATGCATATAAATTATTTGGGTTGGATCAGTTCTTAGATCCATCAATTCTGAGTGTAACCATCTTGTATGTTTAATACAGACTATCACATTGGCACTTAACCTCTACATCTTGACTGTTTACTTCATTTACTGGTGCCATGTTTATTTTTTTATCCCACTAGTCCTTCATTGATGGGATTCAAAATAGTTTGAAAGCCTTATTTTATAAACAAAACACATTATATAAGGTTTTTATCATTGATTTTGAATTTAACTAAGATAATATATTCACAATGGATTGAGCCATTGATAGCTAACCTACACATCTCTGTTGGTTACTCCATTTACCAATGCTTTGTTTACAAAGAAAATGACATGGTTCATACCTATTGACACATTTGTAGAGAGGAAAAATACCCAATTGATAAATTCATATATAGGAGATGATCCATTAGAATTACACATCTAAAAGGATTATTAGGTTTAATTTTTTTACCAGGAGAATATATATTATTATTATAATGAAGTATGGTCTCTATGATATGTAGTCCATGTATAGTTATCTCTAATTCATTATTTATTTACATCCTTCAAATTTTATTCAGTCTTTATTAAATATGATGGATAATTATTAAATAATTATTCAAAAGTTTATAATTTATAGTGTACAACATTTTACTTTTTTGTATGAAAATTAATAGACTATCTTAATTTTTTTAATAATTAAATATATTATCTCATGTATTGATGTCATGTTTTGGGATATTTTGACATAACTTATGATGGAATTCATGGTGGTGGTTGAAGTAATAGTTTGAGATTTCATTTTTTTTCATTTTATAGTCATAAGACAATTTTAATGTTAAATTTGACCATCATATGGGATTTTTTTCTTCTTGCTTGGAGATAATGATAAAAAAATTATGATATCATGACCATATAATGGTGGAGTTTGGATGACATTTTTCTCCACAAATTGTTTTCAAGCCCAATGCAATAGTACAACTAGATTGCAACCATTTGTCATGAGTAAGTGGGATATTCATGGAGAAGGTAACAAATTCATTATTCATAGTATGCATATGCATATGCATATTGTAATCACATTTTTATTATATTTTTGGTGATTATTAATTGTTTTAGAATTCATAAATGTAATTTAATATTTTCATGTTTAGAAAAAATTGATTATTAAATAGTCTTAGCTCCTTTTAGTTATATGTAGAGAAGGTAAATTTTCTGTTAAAGGTTTAAATTAATTCAATTAAAAATCATATTAACATGGCCATTACAAATTATGATTTTTTACCTCCTAATTCTACATGTTATACAAGTAATATTAAATATCTTTATCAATTAGTAGATAATAATTTATCGACTATGCATACACTACCTCTCAATTGGATACTGACAAAGTAGAAATGAAAAAGAACTCTTCAAATCCAAGTAATTATGTTTTATTTTATCATATGTTTTATTTTACATATAAAATGTTCATATAATGAGGTTATAAATCATTCATTATATAAATTTACCATATTATGCCTTGCATTTAATCCTAGACAATGCATACCGACAACACATTGCATTCAATCCCTTCAATATACAAATAATGGATCATTTTTTTATTATTTCACATAAAGTGCACTACATTTAACCCCATAAAATGCATATAGATAACACATTTCATTTAATTCTTTTATGATTAAATACATTATTTTATATACATTCAATGCATATAGATAATGCATTGCATTTTAATCCATTCGATAAAAAACAATGCATATAAATATTTTTTTGGTTCTCTCTATATGTTGACCCTTTCATATATATGATTATATGTATATGTTATTATAATTATATTTTCATTAGTATAAAATTTTCTAGTATAATGTATATGAAATTTCATGTATGCTATTAGTCAATTCGATAACATTTTGTGACCAAAAACATGATTGCGTTCATTTTGAGAGCCTTCACTCATTTACAGCCAAAATGTCTCCAATAAAGATACAAGGCTCTGGTGAATGAGTAATAAAGAAGTTTTTTATATTTGGATAATATTTTGATGAAATAGACTAGATTTCAACACAAATTATTGAAGACACATTTACTAAACTAAATGACATTGATATGGTAAAATTTTAACATTGTTTGGTTTTAGGTTCCTTTGGTTAATTTTTTAAGTGATTTTAAATTGCACAAAACTATAACCATTTACATTTATGATTTAAATTTAGATACATACATTCCTTAGTGGTTCATAATGAATTTAAGATGTTAATGTTTCTAAACCTAGACCTTAGTCTGCCCCAATTGAAAATGTTAATAATGCAAATTGATGGGATTCATATGCTATATTATTATGATCAATTATGATGAAATTTTAACTGGTTCATTTGTTTTCCATATTTTTAATGATAATATGGAGCATGATGACCATTCCACACTTGGGAGAAGCTTCCCTAAGTTCCTCTGACAACTTCAGTGAGAAAGGGAACAAATGGGGAAGATAGATCCATCTAATAGGGGTGCTAAGGTCAAATATTAGTGTGGTAGTCCATGATGAACATACTAGATCATTACACTTAGAGTTAAGCATAGAATAAATGGGGCCTATCAATAGATGGCTAACATGATAATAGAATGAACTGAGTGTCATTATATGGAGTAACTAATGGAGACATGGAACATATCAATTGGGTAGTCCACACTAAACGTATTAGTTGGTTTTAATATGATCAACACCCATAAATTATTTAGGTTGGATAATTTCTTAGATCCATCAATTCTTGAGTGTAATTAACCAGTATGTTTAGTATATATTGTTACACTGGCATTTGACCTATATGTCCCCACTCTTTACTTGGTTTACTAACACTGCATCAATTTCATTATTCCATTAGTCCTTCATTTATGTGATTTAAAATAGTTTGAAATATTTATTTTATAAAAATATAACCTTAGATAAGGCCTTTATCCTCAATTATAAGCATAACCAAGATAATATGTTCACCATGGAATGCCCCACTGGTATTTGACCTCCACATCTCCATTGGTTACATTGCTTATCAGTGCTCCATCTATAGAGGAAACAACATGGTTCATACCTATTAACACATCTATAGAGAGGTAGAGTGCCTGATTGATAGATTCATATATAGGAAATGCTCAATTAAAATTACACATCTAAAAGGATTATTGGGTTTAATTTTTTTACCCAGAGAATATATATTATTACTATAATGAACTCTTGTCTCTATGATATGTAGTTCATGATATAATATGTAAACTCACTAGCTCCCTTATTCTTATGGTATGTACGATGAAATGTATATTTATATCTAATTCATTATTTTATATTTATTTACCTCCAAATTTTATTTAATCTTTATTAAATAGGATGGACAATTATAGAAACAATTATTCAAAAGTTTATAATTTATAGTGTACAACATTGTTTATTTTTGCATGAAAATTGATAAACTATCTTAATTGGTTTTTTTTCATAACTAAATATATTATTTCATGTACTAATGCCATTTTTAACTAATAGACTTTCACCCTTGTGAAGGTAGTTTCAAACCTTCACAATCTGAAGTAACATGGAGACAATCCTAGGCTATGGGTGGCATAATAGATGGATTGAATCTCTAGATTTTAAGGGATAACTCCCCCTTGATGTATCAATTAGGATCTCTACTCTGCACTACCACCTTGTAAGGGAAAAGAGAAGAAGGTAAACTAAAAGGAAAACCTATCTAACTAAGATGATACACCAAAATGTGTCCTCCACTTGTCTAATATTTACTAAGAAGGATGAATAAGAACATGGACTCGATTGCACTTATAAAATGAGAGGTATCCATACATCAATGTTTTACATAGAGGCTCAACTTGATGGATAATCCAAGGTAGTCAATTAATAGGTCTCTTAAAGACACTGAGGAAAGCTCATACTTTACAAACATACAAGATTGTTCAAGCACACTATGTAACCTATAGGGGTGAAATAACACCTAAAAATAGGTAAAGAGGAAAGAAAAAGATGAGAAGAAGCATGCACTATCACTATCATTCATCAACTAACCATTAGCATACACTAAACACAAGCTTTGAGGAGGCATAAATTTAGTCTTATTCATTCAAAATAGGTAAGAACAAGTGTTTTTCTGAGCATGGCCTTGCTACAACTCAGGTTAAGGATTATTTTAAATTCCAAACATAGGCTTACATATACTGAGAATGAAATAGGAGAGAGAAAGACAAAGCAAAGAATTAAAACTAGGAGATGTGACATTCATTTGGTCTTATTCAAACCCAACATAACATTCCTTGATTATCTCTTTTCTTTCCCTCTAAAAATTGGTGTAGAGGTTGAGATAGGCTTGCTTGGAAAATTTTAAAGAGTCTTGAGCATTTATTTTTGATGTTTGACTAGCACAACCTCCTAAATCTTTGCTTACACACCGTATAATCTTGGTGAAGAAGATTCTTCCTTGAAAATAGGTCTTGATCCATGAGAGTATGTCATCATGACTTGATCAAGTCTTTAGTTGAAACCTTATCCAAACTTTTAATGAGTTATTTCCATCTTTCTTGGGTTGTTAGAGCTCTTTGATGTTGGTTTGACTTCTTCAACACCCTAATCATTGGAAGGAAGGAAGGCCTATTAGGAGTACTTGAGACATTTTAAAACTTTGAAACCTTCTTTCATAATTGAAATGACTTCTTCCACACTTGAATAGGCATAGGAGGGAAGGATAAACATCAATAAGTCCCTTGGAAAAATTATATGAATCATTTTAATACTTTGAACACTTGATTCTTCCTTATGCAAAAGTGGAATAGGAGAGAGACAATTGGTTTTTGAAATGTTCTAGGAAACCTTCCACCATGGAAGGATTATCAACATGAATTTATATTTGAAATAATGAATTTGGAACCATCAAGTAGCCCAAAAGATTGAATTTTGCTCATATAGCATGCTTTATCACCCATTCTTTGTAGCCCTAAAAACCTATAAATATCCTTATCCAAAATATTTATGGGAAATTTTTTGAGTACTATCTATCCCATTACATCTCTAAAAAAAATTTAATGATCCAAATGTAAGTGGAAGTATATTTTTCCCTTCATTTTCCTCTTCAATTAGGCCTAAAAAGTAGAAATATTGATCCAGAGAGATCCCACACGTTTTAAATCACCCAAAAGTGTGTGAATCACTTTACCTAGTCTATCACCAACCTCCATGTTAATTTTTTGGTCTTGAGACCCTGTGGAAGTATGCAAACCATGAAATCACCTTGTAACTTAGTCTTATTTAGAGCATCTTTGGGACTCCCTTAGAAAATGAGATCTATTTGACCATCTCCAAAATATATTGTGAATTTTTTTTGGATTTAATAGTTAGGAAACATCCCAAATGAAATCATCCAATGATTGGTAAGTTCTCCCCTTCTTAAAACACCTATAAAATACCAAAAACATGTAAAAATAAGGCATTTGTGATAGTTTGTACAAGTGAAATCAACATAAAAGGATATGTGTAGAACCTCCTTGGAGTCATAAATAACATAAAAGAGTTTTCAAGATAAAAATGTTGCATAATATGTGATTTTTAGGTCTTTTTTCCTTGACTGGTCACTATCAAGGTTTTAGAGGGGTTTAAGACCTATTTAGAGTCTTAACATTGTTCATAAAGAAAAAATAATCAATTAACCTCCTTCCACTTGGAAAAAATTATTGACTATCCTCCTCAACGATCCCAAATATATCAGCTTCCCATGCAAATTTTGAGCTATAGTATGAGTATTTGAAGTTGCTCTTTGGGTGGCATGCTTAGCTCTCTTTGAACTAGAGAGAAGTCAAATTTGAGTTTTGGACCTCAAAACTCATTCTCACTACTAATGAAGGTTCAAAAACCTTTAAAAAATCATATAAATGATTATAACTTCATTTAAAGTGATCATCACTCCTCTGTATGCATTTGGTATACTGGTTAGGGGTCTTGGGGTTTAGGCCTATCATCTCTTTGCTAGTCCTCAAGGGAAATTAGATTGAATTCTAATGTTTGGTGCCTCATGAAAGTGTATGGATACATTTTACATGTATATTTAATACCTCAATATCCCTCCATTAAGTTTTATATGCTTGTTTTGTGATTTAGGGCTCAAATGGACCCCTTGGTCTCAAGATTGCACCTTGCCAATAGAGTGGGCAAAGTCTGAAACAAAATAGTGGGTATGTATACTATTAGTATGGATTTATCATGAAATTTATTGTATTTTTAAACTCATAAAAATCTCCTATACCAAAATAAAATGTGTTATTATGCCCTTAGAACTCTCAAAACTCAAATCTTCCTCATGACTAGATGTAGGCCTGTGTGTGTTAAGGCTGAGAAAGATCATCTTGGGTCTCTAATAATTTAAACACACTTTAATATAAAATAAATATTTTAATTTTTTTTGAATGGTTCATAAAAATTACTTAAAATTACCCTCATAATAATGACCACTTAAATAGGTCCAAAAACTTGAACTTTCACTATAGAAGGTTTTGGTACCAAATGAACCTAATGACCCTAAAGGTAAGTGAAATAAGTATTTATCCCTTTTATATTGATAAAAAAATATATGGAGGTCATAATAAGGTCATACACACTCTCTTTTGATTTCCATTGTTCTAACTTTAGTGAAATACATGATTTCTTCACTTAGTTTTTAAGTGGGCCTGTACGTCTAAAAAGGGAATGTGTTTTCTAGTTGTATATGTTGACTGTGTTCTATGATATACTAGAATAAATTGATGGATATATACTCCAATCATAATTTTAGAACTAATCAAATGAATTTATCCAACTATTTTATCACCATCTCATGTGTGACTGATTAAGATATCTCATCCATGTTTTGATTGACTATATGCCATGACTGTGTTCTGCCATTTAAGATCACAATTTTCATGGGTAATTACTCAATGGAGATATATAATATTAAAAATTACTCTCAACTCATAAAAATTCATCCCTATAATCACTTTTTACCATTTCATCCATGACCCAACTGTCAAACTACTCACTTAAACTTTGATTGCTTATAGGTCATTATATTAGTTATAGGTGGATATTTTATGTGGTTTGTATAGATTTGAGTGGATAAATGAATGTAAAAATACCTTAAAAGGTATATTAAATTTATTAAAATAATAATAATAACCCATGAAAACATATATAAACCTCAAGTCTTGTGAACTCACACAAGTCTTCATGCTTGGCATAGGTTGACTGTGTTCTTCTCACTTAACAGTGGGTATGATGCTTGTGGAACCATTTTGAGAGGTTTATTGAATTGAAAACTGTTTTATCTTATGTTAAAAATCAACTCCAAGACATAATTTATCTAAAAAATATCAATCTTATCACTATACACCTTCACATCTTTATGTGCTAACCAAACTCAGTTGGGCCTAAATGTTGGTTGTAGGTGTTCTTTATGTTTCCTGTAGGTATGTATGGAGTAATAAGGTGAAATAGGCCCATGAAAGGGTATATGACATATATTAATAAACCTATATCATATTCATGTGTTTATATACAAACAAAACCCTCTCCTTTCCTCCTTATAAACTCCCTATGTTTCTAACACAACTGACTATGTTCTTACCCTGCTTGTACTATAGGTGACTGTTAGGATTGACTATATCAACTTTGGATAGAGAATATGAGAATGATCAAGACATTTAATTGGTCCAAAAAAACCATCTTCATCTCTTATCACCTCTAAATTTACCTCCATAGATTCCATGTATACTTGGATCACGCATAGTGTACCTAATTCTCACCATATGTGCCAATACACAATCAAGGGGTCATGGCTATAGGTAACTTTGGACTGTCAACTTGAGAGAGGTGAGGCTTATCATATCAAGGTATCTGAACCTTTTAGGTGTCATTTTCACCTTTATAAGGTGTTATTGATCTCAATATAATATGTAGAATGTAGAAGTGTCTAGGCTATTATCACTTTACTTACCTTACCTCACTTTGATCAGTCTGACTATCTAAGTCTACTCAGACCTTGCTATAAGTAGTCATATAGTAATTATTCATCACAATATTGTAATAAATAGTTTCATTAATATATATTTTATTCTTTAATATCATTCATCAAGATTCCATATACCTATCAACTCCGTTAGGATTGAACTCTCCTTTATTTCACAATTTGAGCCAAAAGAGGATGATTATAGGTCAACATTTAATACTTGTACAAATTGTAGGTGGTTGTCTTGAAAAAACATAGAAATCAACATATGATACCAAAACCATTAAATGTAATTTATTTACATTGCATCAACTTTGAGCTTAAAATAGCTTGATATATATGGATATCAAGATTTGACATTTACCTTAAAAACTACTAACTTACCTTAAACTTAGCTAACAGTGTTTTAAGGATATTTTATTGAATGGTTTGATATACCTTCAGTCTCAAGTAATCACTCTCATATTCTTCAATAAAATTATACAACTTTCAAGGTTCATCAAACACCTCATAAACATGTTTATGAATACACCAAGTCCCTTCAAGGTCTCTCAAGATGGTAACTCAGTCACATATAGTCTTTTAGTGTTATTTAGGCATTCTAGGATTAAAATAGACTTTTTCTCTAATGAGTGTCTCTAGCCATCATTACCACTTATATAATGCTTGGAGGTATCTCATGTTCTTCCACATCTCATTAATTACTTCATAACCCCTTTACCACTGACATTAAGCTCATTAGCTACAATTGCACCTTGTTGAAGAGACTAACTCACCCAAAACCATCTCAAAGGAGATTTTACGTAAGATGGAGACCTATGAAAATTTTATTGGATTAATGAGGTTTTAAATTAATTATATATTTAATTGAGAACCCTTAAAGATGAATACAGCTCAGACTCAAATCATGCTCGAAAACTAACCAAACAGACCATTCATAAGGATACTATAGGAAACCAATTTTGTGCCATATGTACCTTATTGAAAGGAGTTACCTGATGAATAAACATGTAATAGGTCATATTTGACCCTAAAATAACCTCAATATAACCATTATTACACATAAAATCATGAAGCAACTAAATGGAAGAAAACCTGGACCCTATTTGGATGAATAGGCCATTTAGACCCCATGCACTCCTAGTGATTGTTCATAAAGATAGGGGAATGAATATGAAAACCAATGTTTCCAAATTGAAGGTAATTAAGATCATTATAATTTACCAAAAAATTTGGACTAGAATCTCTCTCTCTCTTTCTTGTATTGAGTAAAAATTGATGGCCCTTCTAGAGCTGTTAAGACGCTGATATGAGAGATAAACTAGTTTTCTTCATTATGAGAAATGAAACCTCTTCAAAATCATTTATTTGACCTTGTCATGGAAAAATAAGGTCTTTAATATGATTTAATCTTAATTTTTACTTGAATAACTATACATATGGCCTCAAAATAGGCTTTTTTGTCATTAAAACTACCAAAATCACTTGAGAAGCTTGATGAAACTACATTGGACCTTTTCATGCCTAAACAAGTACACAATGTCCTAAAAAGTAAAGTTTCATGACATTTTGATGTGTGAGGTCAAAATTGTCAACATTTTGGTGACTCAACTAGGAAGCATATTTGCTATGCTTGAGAACCAGACCATTGACATCTCTTTTAGACTCATAAGATCACTCACACATTCTAGAATGAATAGTAAAAAATATGATCCATGACTACAAGAATCTTGAATCAAGATAAGATAGTTGTTCTAATTCTCAAATATAATAATAGGAAAGATAATAAATCAAGGAAACTAGACTAATAAAATAAACATGGTAGCAAAGCACTTATTTGAAACAAAACAAAAGCAAACCAATGTGCTATGACAACACTTGGAGGAAAGATAAACTAACTATAACTAACCTTTAAAGAAACCTCCTCTAGGATCAAAAGGTTTTTTTTTTTTTGATCTATTACTTCACATGATGAACAAGTATATGAAACAAGATGCTTCTTGTACTTTGACTTGATGAATCTCAACTAATTTATGGTTAGCAATCCTCTTAATATACTTTCAAGTGGAACATTAGCATAAAACCAATCACCTATAAAGACATATTCATCTTGTACTTCATTAAATACAACCTCATCAAGTGATACCTTATCTAGGCATTGTTTTTTAGTCTTTATGGCATCTTAAATGACCTCATCCTTCTTACTATCTGCTACAAGTTCATCAAGTCATTCAAAGATCTTTGAATAGTCAACCCAAGCTACATCATGATCTTAAATAGGTATTTCCTAATCAAACTCATCATAATCATGATCTCTAATGGATAATGTATACTTACAAAGGTATTCAATCTCTTGTATCGACTCAATGTACAAATCTCAATCATCTTTTGGTTCCTCGCTTTGGTTAACTTTAATTAGATCAGCTTGAAATGCATCTTTGTCCTCCTCTTCAAGTGGAATTAATGGGTTTTTAAGAGTGTCAAACATGGAATCAACCTGCTCAAGGTCAACTTCCTCATGCTCAAATACTATTTCAAGGGATTCATTACTATTAAAAACTTCAAACTTTTCCATAAATTCATGGTATAGCTACTGCCACGAATTTTCTTCATCTTGTCTATCAAATCTCAATTTATGAGAACTAGATTGATCTTCTTCCTCATCCATATTGAATGGAAAATTATCGGTTCAAGAGAGAGTTACCTCATCATACTTGTCAAAATCCAAGTCTGATTTGCTTTCTTTTCCCTCATAAAGAGGACCACCAATGAATAATTCTTCATCATGTTCACTCACAATGTCTTCAATAGAGGTCTTTGGAGTTTATTTTATGGCTGCAACCTCATCAAGCTTTTCAATGACCACTACTTTCTCTTACTTAACAAACTCTCATTTCCAAATAGATGTTCCTATTATTCACTCAAAGTAAGTGGTTATATTTAAAATAAGGATAGGGTGGGAGGACATAAGATCATTGCATAGCTTAAGACTTGAAAGAGTGCCCTTATAACTTGGAATCTTAGGTTTAGGCTTATTGAAGGATTCTTGGAGAGAGTCTTGAGGAAGGAGGAGATAATTCTAATTTTGTTTTTTACACTCAATAATCAATTAATTAACCTTAAATGTACTTTGAGACTCATATGCAACTAAGACTTGAGGAGTAGATGAAATATTTGGAAAGCTTGAGGACTCCCTTAGATTGACTTGTAACACTCTTTCTCCCTCTTGGTCTTAAGTTTGTTCATGAAGACTCTCTTTATAACTTGGGAATTTATTTGGTATGGAATCAAAAACCTCTTATTTCAATTGATCAAAGCATGATTCATTATTATTTTCTCATGATTCAACCACCATTTTCCAACTTGGAACCTTAGGCTTAGTATCCTCCTCTAGAAGATTCATTTTAGCTTGAGGGGGAATACAAGGTTTGATAAGCCTACAAGGTGCCTTAGAGAATCATCATGTTTCTAGTTTTGAATGGACATAAGGAAAGGCTCATGAGATTTATCCATTAGATTTAGCATAGTGTAATTGGGATTCATAACCTAAAAAGGCCTCCAAGATGGTATAAACTTATTTTATTGAGGAAGGGTAGTGTAGCTTGAAGAAAACTTGGAACATAAGAAGTTTGACTAGGGGTAAGAAGAGATGGCTGAGGTGGTTTGGGTTGGATCTCTTGATTATCTCATCTCAATAACTTGTCTATACACCATTGGATAATGTTTTTCATTTCATGTAATTCATAAGTCATAACATAATGATTCTCCTCTCCAATTTCTACCCACCTATTTGTCAACATCTGTACTATCTTACTCATATTCTCTATGAGGTGAAAAGGTATCACATCCAACTCTCTATCCCACACTCTGATCACCCCTTAAGACTTTAAAATATTTGGCCTAAATGAAAAAATGATATTGTATGGGAATCATGATTTTGAGTTGGAAATGGAGTAGGAAGAGGTGAGTATGACTACTACAAGTCTTGACAAGGCTACTGAGATGCATAATTGAGGTCATAGTAAGGCCAATAAGGATCACTATATAGTTGATAACCATAGTACTACTAGTAAGGTTCATCATAAGATTATTAAGGCTCATCATAGGGCTGATATAGATAACCATGCTACTGATAAAGCTCATCAACTTGCATTAAATTTAAATTTTCTTCAAAGTGAGCCATAAAATGAAACATCAGGGTAGTGTAATGAAGATACACTTACTTCGAAACTCTGCCTGGGATACTAGAACCATCTGATATAAATTGAAGATGATATTTATGTTTTTAATTCATCCAAAGGCTAATATGTAAAATAAAAACACCAATAAATCCTTCCACTGCTTTAGAATGAGGTCCCATTGGGTGTGCCAAAAATTGTTAACTGCTAAGCTTGCACCCTGGTGAAGGTAGTTTAAAACCCTCAAAATCTAAATTAACATGGATAAAATCCTAAGATATGGGTATAATAATATATGGATTTAATCTCTATATTTAATGTTTATCTCTCCTTGTTTTATTAGTAAAGATCTCTACTCTACACCACTAGCTTGAAAGGGAAAAGAGAAAAAAGTAAACTGAAAGGAAAACCTATCTAACTGAGGTGATACACCAAAATGTGTTATACACTTATCTAATATGCAATAATAAGGATAAATAAGAACATGGAATTGATTTAATTTCTTAAATGAGAGGTCTCCATACATTAATGTTTCATATAGATGCTCAACTTGATGAATGATCTAAGGTAGCTAATCAATAGGTCTCTTAAAGACACTAAGGAAAACTCACATTTGCCAAACATATAAGATTGTTAAATAATACTATGAAACCTATAAGGATGAAATAACACCTACAAATAGGTAAAGAGTAAAGGACAAGATGAGAGGAAGCATATACTATCACTACCATTCATCAACTAACCATTAACATACACTAAAACACAAGTTTTGAGGAGGCATGAATTCAACCTTATTTATTAAAAATAGGAAAGAAAAAGTGTTTTTATGAGCATGGACTTGACACAACTCAGGTTAATGATTATTTAAAATTCCAAGCATAGGCTTACATATAGTGAGAATGAAAAAGGAGAGAGAAATACAAAGTAAAACCTTAAAACTAGGAGATGTGACATTCATTTGGTCTTCTTCAAACCCAACATAACATTCCTTGATTATATATTTTATTTCCCTCTCAAAAGTGGCATATAGGTTTAGATAGGTTTTCTTGTAAATTTTGAAAGAGTCTTGAGCATTCATTTCTGATGTTTGACTAGCACAACCTCCTAAATCTTTTCTTGCACACACTACATTCTTGGTGAAGAATAGTCTTCCTTAAAAATAGGTATTGATCCATGAGAGTAGGTCATCATAAATTTATCAAGTTTTTAATTTAAACCTTATCCAAACCACTAATGAGGTATTTACATCTTCTTGGGCTATTAGAGCTCTTTGATGCTGGTTTGACTTCTTTAACACCTTATGCATTGAAAGGTAGGAAGGCCTATTAGGAGTCCTTGAGACCTTTTCCAACTTTGAAACCTTATTAAATAATTTAATTTAATTATTAAAAACTTTAATATGTGCAATACTAAATGAAAAACATCAATAAGTCCCTTGGAAAACTTCTATGCATCATTTTAATACTTTGAACACATGATTCCTCTTTATGCAAAAGTGGCATAGGAGAGAGGAGATTGGTTTTTGAAATTTTTTAGAAAAAATTCCACCATGGAAGTATTTTAAAAATTAATTTAGACCTGAAACAAGTCATTTATAACCAACAATTATCCCAAACATTTCAATTTTGCTCATATAGCATGCTTTAGCACCCATTCATTATAGCCCTAAAAACCTATCAAGCTCCATGTATAGAATATTTTACAATTTAAATTGGAAACTTGAGAAACTTTTTGAGTAAAATATATCCCCTTACATCTCCACACAAAATTTCATCATCTAAATCTAAGTAGAAGTATCTTTTTCCCTTCATTTTCCTCTCAAATTAGGCCTAATTAGGCTTCCTAGGTTTAGAAAGTATAAATATTGCTCCAAAGAGATCCCACATGTGTGAAATAACATAAAATAATATAATTAATTTCCATATGATATAAATAAACTCCATTTCATTTTTTGGGTCATGAGACCATGTGGAAGTATGCAAACCATGAAATCACCTTGCCACCTAGTCTTATTTTGAGCATGTTTGGGACTACCTTGGAAAATGAGATCTATTTGACCATATCCAAAATTTTATGTGATTTTTATTTTGATTTAATAGTTATTAAAAATCCCAAATTACATCATCCAATGATTAGGAAGTTCTCCCCTTCTTAGAACACCTACAAAACACCAAAAACATGTAAAAATAAGGCATTTGTGATAGTCTGTACGCGTGACATTGGCATAAATGTACATGTGTATAACCTCCTTGGAGTATTAAAAAACATAAAAGAGTTTTTAGGATCAAAATTTGGCATTATATGTGCTTTTGAGGTTTTTTTCCTTGACTGGTCGCTATCACGATTTTAGAGGGGTTTAAGACCTATTTGGGGTCTTAATAATTGTTCATAAAGAACAAATCATCAATTGATCTCCTTCAACTTGGAAAACATTATTTAATAGCCTATTCAAATATTATAAATGGATCATATTCCCATGTAAAGTGTGAGTTATGGTATGAGTATCTGAAGTTGTTCTTTGGGTGGCATGTTTTGCTCTCTTTGAACTCGAGAGAGGTTAAATTTGAGTTTTAGACCTCAAAAATAATTATCACTAATGAGAGAGGTTTATAAACCTCCAAAAAAATCCTCTCTATGATTATAAAATCTTTTTAAGTCCTCATAACTCTCTTGTATGTGTTTTGTATACTGGTCAGGGGTCTTGGGGTTTAGGCATATCATTTCTTTGCTAGCCCTCAAGGGCACTTAGACTAAATAATGAAGTTTGGTGTCTAATTAAAGTGTATGGATACCTTTAAAATGTCTATTTACTACCTCAAGGTCCCTCCATGAATTTTTATATGCTTGTTTTATGTTTCAGGGATCAAATGGACCCCTTGGTCTCAAGACTACCCCTTGCCAATGGAGTGGGCAAGGTCTAAGACAAAATAATGGGTATTTATATTGTTAGTATGGAATTATCATGACATATATTTAATTTTTAAACTCATAAAAATACCTTATACCAAATCACAAGGTGTGATTGTGCCCATAGAACTCTCAAAACTCGAATCTTCCTCATGACTGGTTGTAGGCCTATGTGTGTTAAGGCTGATAAAGATCATCTTGGGTTTTTGAGCCTTTAAAAAAATTTAATATCAAATAAATATTTTAAACATGTTTTAATGGTTCATGAAAATGACTTAAAATGACCCTCATTATATAATGACCTCATAAACAGGTCCAAAAACTTGAACTTTCACTATGGAGGGTTTTGGTGCCAAATGAACTACTGACCCTAGAGGTCTGTGAAATGATTATTTATCCCTTTAAGATTGATAAAAAAATTTATTTATCTCATAATAAGTTCATCCACACTCTCTTTCAACTGACATTGTGCTGAATTTAGTGAAATACATGCTTTCTTCACTTAGTTTTTAAGTGGGCATGTAGGTCTAAAAAGAGACTATGTTCTCTAGATGTATATGTTGATTGTGTTCTATGATATACTAAGATAAATTAATGGAGGTAAAATCCAATCATACTATCATAAATAATAATATTCATTTCTCAAACTATCTTATCACCATCTCATGTGTGAATGATTGAGAGATCTCATCCATGTTTTGACTAATTGCATGCCATGACTATGTTTTACCCTTTAAGATCATGAATTTCATGGGAACTTCCTCAATATAGATATATAATATTAAAAAATTACTCTAAACTCATCCAAATTTATCCCTATAATTACTTAGTACCATTTCATCCAAGACGTCTATGTCAAACTACTCACTTAAACTTTGACTGCATGTAGGTAACTATACTTGCTATATGTGGATATTTTATGTGGTTTGTACAGATTTGAGTGGAAAAATGAATATAAAAAGAGCTTAAAATATATATTACATGTATTAAAAAAATACTAATAACCCATTAAAACATATACAAACCTCAAGTCTCGTTAACTCATACAAGTCTTTATGCTTGACATAGGCTGACTATGTTCTCCTCACTTGACTATGGGTATGATGCTTGTGGAACCATTTTGAGAGGTTTATTGACTTGAAAAATATTTTATATTATGTTAAAATTAAACTCCAAGACATAATTTATCTAAAAACTATTAAACCTAATCACTGTACCACTTCACATCTTCATATGGTAACCAAACTTAGTTGGGCCTAAGTGATAGTTGTAAGTGTTCTTTATGTTTCTTGTAGGTACGTATGGAGGAATAGGGTGTAATATGAACCTAAAATGGTCTATGAAATATGTTAATAAACCTATTCCATCTTCATCAATGTATCTACAAAAGAAACTCTCTCCTTTCCTCCTTACAAACTCCTTATGCTTTTTAACACAACTGACTATGTTCTTATCCTGCTTGTATTGTAGGTGACTATTAGGCTTGAAAGTATCAAATTTGGATAGATAAGATGATAATTATCAATAACTTTAATGGGTCCAAATATACCCTAATCATCACTTAACACCTCTAACTTTACGTCCATATATTCCATGTATACCTAGATCATGCATAGTGTACCTAATTTTCACCATATGTGCCAATACATGGTCAAAGAGTCATGGTTGTAGGTACCTTTGTAATGTCAACTTGAGATATGTCACACTTCTCATAATAAGGTCTATAATAATTTTGGGTGTAATTTTCACCTTGATAATGTGTTCTTGATTTCAATAGAAGATTTAGAATGTAGAAGTGTCTAGGCTCTTATCACTTTACTTACCTTACCTCACTTTGATCATCCTGACTGTCTAAGCCTACTCAGACCCTACTGTAAGTAGTCATTTATGAATTTTTCACCAAAATATTATAATTAAGAGTTTAATTAAGATATCTTTTATTCTTTTATATCTTTAATCAAGACTCCATAGACCTATCAACTCCATTAGGATCCAACCTCTCCACTTCACAATTTGAGCCAAAATAAGATGGTTATAGGTCAACATTTAATGCTTGTACAGACTATTGGTGACTATTTTGAAAACATAAAACTCAACATATGATACCCAAACCATTTAATATGATTTATATATCTTTCATCAAATTGAAGAGCTTCAAAGAACTTGATATATATGGAGATCAAGATTTGACATTTACCTTAAAAATTGCTAACTTACCTTAAACTCAACTAATAATGTTTTAATGATATTTTATTGAATGGTTTGATATAAATTGTATCTCAAGTAATCCCTATAATATTATTCAATAAAATTATACCAATTTAAAGGTTCATAAAACATCTCATAAACATGGTTATTAAGACACCAAGTCCCTTAAAGGTCTCTCAAGATGGTAACTTAGTCACATACAATCTTTTAGTGTTATTTAGGAATTCTAAGCTTAAAATAGACTCTTTCTCTCAAGATTGTCTCTATCCATATTTAAACCTTATATAATTCTTTGAGGTATCTCATGTTATTCCACATATCCTTCATTACTTCATAACCCCTTTATCACTGACAATAAGCTCATTAGCTACAACTGCACTTTGTTGAAGAGACTAACTCACCCAAAACTATCTCAAAGGATATTGGACTCAAGATGGATAAATTTTAACCTTTGATTGGATTAATTATGTTTTAAATGACTTATATATTGACTTTATAACCCATGAATATGAAGACACTTTCTTGACAACTCAAATCATGCTCCAAAACTAATCAAACAAACCATTCATAAGGATACTATAAAAAACCAATTTTGTGCCATATGTACCTTACTATAAGGAGTTGATGAATCAAAATTGAAGAGGTCATATTTTAACCTAAAATAACCTCAGTATAACCATTATTCCCCATTGAATTATGAAGTGAAGAAACAGAGGAAAACCTTGACCTTGTTTGGATGAATAGGCCATTTAGACCCCATGCACTCCTATTGATTGTTTATAAAGATGAGGGAATGAATATGAAAAATAATGATGCAAAATTTAATTTAATTAGGGTACTTATCATTTTCCAAAAAAATTGGACCTAAATCTCTCTCTCCTACCTATACTGAGCAAAAATCAATGGCCCTTTTAGAGTTGCCAAGGAGGTCGATATGAGAGATAAATTGGTTTTATTCATTATGATACCTAAAACCCATTAAAAATCATTTTTTTGACCTTGTCATGGACAATAAGGTCCTAAATATTCTTGAATATAAATTTTTCCTTGAATAACTATACAAATGGCCTCAAAATAGGCCTTTTTGGCATTAAAACTGCCAAAATCACTTGAGAAGCTTAATGAAACTGCTACAAAATGTATCCATTGGACCTTTTCATGCCTGAACAAGTACACCATGTACTAAAAAGTTTCAAGTGGTATGGGTGACATTTTGACTTGTGAGGTTAAATCAACAGTCACATTTTGGGATGGCTCGACATAACCTATGATGGAATCCACAGTGGTGGTGTAGGTAATAGTGTGAGATTTCATTTTTTTCTATTTTATAGTTATAAGATAGTTTTAACCCTAAATTTGACCATCATACAAGATTTTTTCTTCTTTATTGGAGGTAATGATATAAAATTTATGATATCATGACTATATAGTGGTAGAGTTTGGATCCCCTTTTTCTCAGGAAATAGTTTTTCAATCCCAATGCAATGGTACAATAGATTTCAACCATTTGTCATGAGTAAATGGGATATTCATAGAGAAGGTAATAAATTCATTATTCATAGTGTGCATATACATATTTTAATCACATTATTATTTTATTTATGGTGATTATTAATAGTTTTAGCATACAATAATATGCTTTAATATTTTCATGTTTAGAGAAAATTGATTATTAAATAGTCCTATCCCCTTTTAGTTATATGTAGAGAAGGTACATTTTCTATTTAAGATTTAAACTTATTTAGTTACTACTTATATTAATACAACCATTATAAATTATGATTATTTACCTCCTAATTCTATAGATTGTACAAGTAAGAGCAAATATATTTTTCAATTAGTAGCTAATAATTTATCAACTCTGCATATACTACCTCTTGACTAGATTTTCATGCACTAATTCTCTGCATAAGGTAGAAGAAATGAAGAAATCTTCAAATCCAAGTAATTGTGTTTTATTTTATCATATTTTTTATTCCATATATAAAATGTTTATATAATGGGGTTATAAATCATTCAATATATAAATTTACCATATAATTCACCTCATTTAATCTTAAACAATGCATATCAATAACACATTGAATTTAATCCCTTCAATATACAAACATTGGATCAATTATTATTATTATTATTATTTCACATATATTGCACTACATTTAATCCAAGACAATGCATACAAACAACACATTACATTCAATCCTTTTATGATTAAATGCATTATTATATATACATTCAATGCATACATATAATGCATTGCATTTTAATCCCTTAGATAAACAAATAATGCATATAAACACTTTTTTTGGTTTTCTCTAGATGTTGACCCTTTCATATACATGATTGTATGGATATGTTATTCTTATAATTATATTTTCATTAGTATAAAATGGTTACAATTATAAATGGCCAAAATTCTCCTCCCTTTGGGATTGGGAGGTTAAAAGTATAAATAGGCTTGGGATGGGCAAGGCCTCACCTCTTAGATGAAGTCTAATAATATGATTACAAAAATAACATTGTATGCTAATATCATGCAAAACATGCATGTACAAAATTACTTATAATAGAATTATTCATCTAAAAATACAATACACACATGTTAAATAAATTTAGAACAAATAATTCCATCTAAACTAAACATGAAAGTACATATATATAATTATATAGTGCTAATGTGGCATCATTAGACTAATTTACACTATAATATAGTCAAAGTGGAAGCTGGTGTGGATAGAACTGGAGTTTTATCCAAGGTTACAACTGAAATAGATTGTGAAACTAAAAGTGAGCTGGAAGAAGAAATAGAAGTTAGAGGAACTAATGTTGAACCTTGTGTTATAGTTGGAATAGGCGTTTGAGCTGCAAATGAACCCAATGTAACTATTGGTAGTGGGATATAAGTTAGCCCAGTTTGAGTATGCACCAATGCGCACTTAAGAAGCTAAGTACACTGAAGTGGGGTTAATGCAATCCCTAATACCATATTTTCTTGTTTACTTCCCTCCATCTAAAGATAAAGAGCATGACTTGCTTGGAAGTTAATTTTAATAGTCTCAAAATCAAGCAAAGCTCTTTTGAATAATTGAGGAAGCTTATCCACCAGTTTCTTGTGTGTACTCAATGCAACTCTAACCTTAGCATGTAATGACTCAATCCTTATAATCTTATCCATTGAAAAATTAACCAGTTGCATCACCTTATCACTAGTTCTATAATTAGTTCCTTCAATATTTGATCTGAAATGGTTTAATGTTTCTTGTAAAATATTCTAAAAAATAGGATTAATACCAATTGCCCCTATGGAGTGCTTACTTTAATGATTCTTAAGTCAGTTATGATAGATATATCTCCCCTCTTCTGGTTTGCAAATTGTTGAACCAAATCTGGCATCTCTTGATGCCATTCAAGTATACCATCCATTTTGGTAGAAATATAGTTTTTTCCCAAGAAAATTTGGATGTTGTTATTAAATTGAGGTGGGCATAAGCCATATTTCTTATTTCTTGGCTTATAAAATGTAATTTCCAATCAATATCCTTTATTTTATTAAACAGTTCCATTTGGGTTTGGAGGTAGCCTTGGTAGACCTTATTGAATCAATGGTATCAAATAAATTCCTAGCTATCCCCTATAAATTATCTACTATCTCTTTGGGGGCTTAAATGGTGTTTACCTCTAGTTGATTCTGCACAACTTGATAAAAAATTATAAACATTTCCTTGATCATCCCCTATTGCATCGATAAAACTTAAGGGTCTTCCCTAATCCTATATAGGTCTAAAGGGTTCACCTTCATTCTCTTAGTTAGAGAGAATATATCTTCTCTCTATTATAACTCTATTTGTTGGCCTCCATCCATCATAGTTTTCTTCTTGAATTTTCTCAAAGTGCTTAGCCTCCTATTTTCCTCTTTAAAAAACATAGGCATAGTTTATTTTGAAGTGCTTAGTTTTCTTATTTAAAAAACATGGTAACCTTTGATTTCATGTGTTTAAGTATGTTGTATTCTAGTTCCCTTTGAATCCTAATTGTGTTTGATTATTGTTGTGATACAATAGCTTACAATAAATACTGGTATGTGATCTCTTGTCTAACTTAAGTTCAATTACTAATATTTAAAGGTTTCATCTAGTGTGGTCCACAAGTCTCCTTTCTTTCCATACCTTTTCACCTTTTTGATTTTTTTTTTAAGTCCTACCAACCTTAGTTAGAACCATCATTAGTCTACCCATCTCAAGTTAGGACAATCTACCTCGCTCATCACTATTCCACCAACAGGTTATTTTTAAAACTCAATGCCTGAAACTCATGCCTTAGAGTGAATACATTTTCATTGATCCTAAAATGTTATAGGTTACCTCATAAAATTTTATGTGGTTTACAAAAAACCCACATCAATAGATAATAAAATTTAGCACTAGAAGGAGGTATTAAACCTGTACCTCTATTTTTCTTTAAAAAAAGATCACTCGAGTTACATTGGAAACACCCAAAAAAATTACAAGGTCAACTTCAAGCACTAATTTATTATTCCTACCTTTTGAAATACATAAAAAAGTTAGTTATGATAAAGGAGTAGGAGAGAACCCCAGGATCAATCATTCCCTCTAGGAAGACAACCCCATCATTTATTACTCCTAATGGCTCAACCCATATCTCTAATTTAGACTCCAACCTAGTTGACTGGTTTCACTCTTAATGTTTTAGGAGTTACCCATGACCTACCCAAGAACTAGAATAAATAATTGCTTTCATTTTATCCCTTGGGAGGAAGGACTATAGAAGAACACATCAAGGCCTTTAAAACTGCCTTGGGAATCTTGAATATAACTCACAAAGACATGACATATAGACTATTTCCATTCACATTGTAAGATGTAACCTAATATTGGTTTCTCAATGTCCCATGAGGTTCCATTATATCTTGGAATGATTTCCAAGAAACCTTATTGGCATAATTTGGTCAGGTCACTAGTGTAAGTATTATTTATCAACACCTTACAATTATGAGGAGAGAACCAAATGATCCAATCTGAACCTTCAACACTAGATTTTAGAAGATGTGTTATAGACTTGAGACTGCTTACACACCCAATAAGGAGTTATCCCTAGAGATGTATAAGAATGCTTTGGACCCTGTGACCATTATCTTCCTACATAGAGCCATTGGTATTGATACATTAACTTTGGCTTATGTTGAAGATATCAATATAGATAAACAATTTAACCCTCAAATGTATTCTTTATCCCCACTCACTGTTGGTCCTTTTTTTTGCTTTCAGTCCAATTCCAAATATAAATCAAAACATTGTAGCCCAAAACCAAAACCTAGTTTTAATTAGTTTCCTTAATCCAAGATCTACCCAATCAACATCTTGGCTTCCTAAATAAATATACGTCTAATCAACAAATCCTAAATTAATAATTAATACCAATCAATACTACTCAAGACATGTAACCAATTCTAATTCTACAAAAATAAAGTTAGAATCAATATAGAGGAATGCTTAAAAATTAAGCAATAAGTTTATGAACATGCAAAAATGCATGGGTAACACTGGAGGCCAGAACACCAATCAATGCTTTATATTTCAAAGATATAACATGGATTTCAATAGGTCTATAAATAATCAAGAAAAATAAGTCCCATCTAATAGGATGCCAAAGATCCATATTATGGAAATAACCCTTCCTAATTGGTACAAAGTTCATAATGCTGCACAACATGGTAAGCTAGACTGCATTGAGTTTTGGACAACCTTTGAGATCTTTCATAAAGATATGGATAAGCAGGAAGGATCTGCACATCAAACATAACCTTGTTCATTTATTGATCCTGAGCACTATAATAAAATAATGGTATTTGAGATCTATGATCTCTCATTTCTAGAATAAGATGATAGTGAACCAAAAGATAATATAAATGAGATTCATGCATTCCAATATTTATAAAAGAATAACTACAATATGGGGAGCAAGAATTCAATTACCACTTCAACACCTCCAAACAATAATGCTACTACTCCTCTAGATTCTTGGACTGACAAAAAACCACCTCTCCTAGGAGAGATGAGTATTTGTAGAGCAAAAAACTTTAAAACAAGGTTGGGTACAACATTATCAAAGACATGAAGAAGATTAAGGACAATATCACCCTACATGAACTAGCTTAATCATTGAACAAATAAAACTATTGCTCAAGGCCTTAACTGGGAGATCCTCTACATTGAACAAATCCAAATATGAGCATACCAATGTGATGGTATTTAAAGATAAACATGAAGTGCCACCATTTCTCCTAACTATCTAAATGTTAAAAAATAATGTGCACAACTACTTGGTAGACTCGAGTTCCATAGCTAATGTGATGCCAATAATTGTATGCCAAAATTTAATCTTAACCCTTAACAAGTCAAAAAGAGTGGTCTTATAATTGGACAAGTATTTAGTCCCATGTGCCAGAGAACTAATGAACATGTGCATTCAGTTGGCATTTAATCCATGTGTGTAGTAGACCATTGACATCTTGGTCATTTATATTCTAAAATCCTACATGATATTACTGAGATGTGATTGGTCCAAGACATTGAATGGATACATGGACACCAACTTCTCACACATGTGGTTTCCTTGGAAAGGGGTGACCACCTATATTTGAGTGGACTATGAATCCAAGATGAGGCACCTAATCACTAATTACAATTCCATGAATGAAAAAATAGACTTCATATCTTCACATGTAGGCATATACATGTTTATCACTAGACAAGAATAGACATTTCATGAACAAGAATTTGAAGATCCATCTCAATTGTCAACTCTTCATTTTGATAGAGCTAGGTCAAAATGAGGTTTTCGTGTTATCATGGATTTGATAGATCTAGATGGAAATAAGTACCTTGCCACTTATAGGTTCTAGTTACCTTATACCAACAACATAGTATAATATGAATCTCTAATCCTGAGCTTGTAGTTTACACTAAAGCATAATGTTAAACTTCTATAGATCTTTGGCGACTCTGAACTACTGGTCAATCACATTAGGAATAAGTATCAGTGTAAGCTTACTTACCTCAAGAAGTACAAACATAGAGCTTGGAACATGATTGATTCATTTAAAGGATTCAACATCAAAGCTATTCCTAGAGATTAGAACCATATAATAAATTTACTAGTAGATTTAACTACTAATCAAGCACCACTCTAGGTGTTAAATATGCAGAAGTTCTTAGTGGAGTTTGTACCTTGCTCCTCTGTCCTACATAACATGGACAACTTATAGGTGTTCAAGGATGACCAATATATCATGTACTTCATAAATAACTATGAAGAATTCAAAGCTTTGATAATAGATGAAAAGGATTTTTAACCCATGCATGGTGAAGACCTAGGAGGAGATGGTATTTTGTAATTAAAATATAACTATATCTCTTTGGGCATGGTCTCTTTAGAATGAGCTTTTGATTTAGACCCCCAAGATTAGAAGTGGAAACCACCAAGAATAACTACAAAATGTTTTTACAAGGAAACTTTGGGAACTAGCCAACACTCTTAGTAGGTAAATGTAGGCCTAATTTTCACTTAAATTGAAAAACAAAAGCTAAAAGGCCTACTGGTAGAATACAAAGTTGTGATATCCTGGGCATACAAGGCCCTAAAATTATTTAACCTCAGGGTCATTACTCACACTATCCCTTGAATATAGATCATAAGCCCTTCAAATAGAGAAAGAAGATAGTAAATCCAATTATATAACCTCTAATTCAAACAAAAATATAGAATTTACTTGAGGCTAAAATTATTTTTCCAATTAGGCACTCTACTTGGGTAGCCAATTTAGTATTAGTCAAAAAAAAAAGTAGATAAGTTAGACTTTGTGTTGATTTAGGAACCTAAATAGAGCATCAAATAAAGATAATTACCCCTTTACCACACTATATTAGGTAATTCAAATGGTAATTGGGTCATGTATTATGTCCTTTTTGGATGGATTCTTTGGCTATAATTAGGTACTTATAGAGGTAGATGATCGGATTCAGACTACCTTCACAAAAAAATGGGGAACTTTGCATATAAGAGGATGTCATTTGGCCTAATTAATGTAGGATCAACCTTTTAGAGAGCCATGTAATTATAATTACAAGGGTTTGTTGGCAAGTGCATCATCATATACATGGATGACCTCACTATATTCTCCAAAAATAGAACTGATCACCTAGACCATCTTTGAAAATTGTTTGATCAATGTAGAAGGTATAAAATGTCACTTAACCCAAATAAAAGTATATTTGGAGTTAATTAAGGGAAATTATTAGGCCATATCATCATCAAATATGGGATCTCCATTGATTTAGATCATGTGTAAGCCATATCCAAATTAACACCTCCTCATAACAAGAAGCAATTGAAGTCCTTCTTTGGTAAGATAACTTTGTGTGAAAATTCATTTAAGGATTTGTAGATATTGTCAAACTATTATATGTTATGTTAAATAAAGATGCTAAGATAGAGTGGATGATAAAAGCCTAGAGAAATTTATAAGACATTAAAATTGCCATTGCTTAACCTCTAGTTCTGATTACTCTAGATTTCAATAAGGATTTCGATCTCTATTCATTTGCTTCAAATCATATTATGGTTGTTGTTCTTACCCAAAATATAAAAGATAATGAACATCCAATTACCTCATGAATACCAATTTGAAGGATGTTGAGTTAAAGTAATCTATGATAGATAAGCAAATTTATGCCTTGATTAAATCTATCAAAAAGTTTAGGCCTTATATCCTATGAAACAAATCATATCTCATTTTTCTAGATCTTGTTGTCAAGATATTACTTAGATAGATGAAATAAGAGGCAAATAGATGCCTAAAATCTAAGAGTTTGACCTTGAATTTAGGCTAACTAAGATGGTAAGAGGCTAGGGGATTATTCAATTAATGATTGAGACTGATCCATGAATCAATATTGAACACATTAATGAGACTTAGGTAACTAATGGCAAGTGGTACACTCAAATCATCCATTACTTTATCATAGGTATATTTCCTCTTGAATTAAACAAATATGAGAACTCAGGCTCAAATCAACTCATTTCATGGTCAAGAAAGGATTCTTATAGAGAAATAACTATGAAGGCATATATCTGAGATTCATTTCAAAATAAGAGGTACAACCTAGATAAAAAGATAGGTAGTGGGCACCCCTTAGAAAACATAACAACTCAAAATTTTGAAGATGATCTACTACTGGCCTACAATGTTCAAGGATTCCCACAATCATGTTAGGACCTACCATGACTACCAAGTATTCGAGAAGAGAGAATTAAATGTTTCCATGCCTTTACAACCAGTCATTAAGGGACATCCCTTTGCCCAATGGGGCCTTAATTTTATTGGAGTGATAAACTCAAGCTCTTTGATAGGACACAAATTTCTCCTCACATGTATGAATATTCTACAAATGGACCAAAGATATATTAAAAAATAATTCTAAAGCAATTGATGTCTTTGAGTTTCTAGAAAAAAATATATTGATTGGGTTTAACACTTCTATTTTCTTAGTTTGTGATAATGGTCTAACTTGTCAATCCTTTGAATTTATAGAGTGGGCCTATGAGAATAAAATTATAATAAATATCTCTTCAAAATAATACCAATATGGAAATGGAGTAGCTGAATCCAAAAATAAGAATATGATGGATGCCATCAAAAAATCAACACAAGACAAACCAAGAGAATGACATCTCTTATTGAAGTATGCACTATAGGAAGAAAAAATCCGGTACAATTAAACCCTCAAGACTTCACTTTTTTTTCTAGTGTATGGGAAACAACCATTATTCCCTATTACTCTCAAGATACCAATTTCCTAGTTCATGTAAGAGTACATGGGAGAAGATGAAAGAATACAATCTAGACTATTAGACATAGTCCAAATGGAAGACATAAGAACTGAAGCACTACAAAACTTCAATAAACAACAAGATATTATCAAAAGATGGTTTGAAAAAAGATCCAATATTAAGGCCTTTAAGATATTTGAATATGTACTTCTATGGGATAAAGAACATGAGAATAAGAGACAACATGATAAATTCAATCTTTTATGGATTGGATCATATTAGATATTAGAGATCCTAGGTAAGAATACCTTTCGATTGAAAGACCTCCAAGGTAATGACCTCACCTTTATAGTCAATAGATATTTTTGGAAGCACTACATCATGGCTTCTCCAACTGGAGATGCATTTGAGTAAACTATAAGTGAAGATTTAGATTAGGATTAGATTATATTTACTACTTTCTAGATTATATTTATTGCTATTTAGAATTAGTTTTCCTTGCTTTTTGTATTTTTATTTTAGTAGGTTAGATGTATGATTTATAGATTAGATTTCTAAAGTTGTAGAACAAACTGACCACTTTCATATACTAAATTCATAAAGGACATGTCCAAAAGTAAGGGGACAAGATATAAGGAAACACAATTGGTATTCAAAAGGGTTTATTTTGATAGTACCAAATTATCTGAGATTGAGGTATGTGTTGTGACTGAGATAGATTTTGCTTAGTTTGAATAGGTTCACCAAATTTATAGGATTTAATCTGATATACTCATGCAACTTTTAGAAATTATTTCCACCAAAGATTAAGTGCACTATTTCATGCTAAAATTTGGATGAAAGAGCATAAACATAGAATTAGAAACACATTAATAGGAACATATTAATAAAAAAAAATTATTATACATACACCCAAATAATAGTGGTTCCCAAAATTCTTTCTATGTATGTTTTTCAAAAAAGAAAAGAAAAAAATTATACAAACTAATAGAATATGAGTGATTCAAGTGCTATATACTAGGGATATGGATGATTGGTTGGAAATAGAGCAAAGCTTGGAGTACCATCACATGTATCTTTATCAGGGATATGGATGCTTGGATGGTAGTAGAGCAATTCCCATGATTTCCTTACTATTTGGTTATGAAATCAGAAGTCAAAATGAAACCTATAATAATTATTCAACTCTCTATTAAAATTTTCATAACTTAGAAGAATTGATTTCACTAAATCACACACAAATCTAAGGAATGGAAATGGTTAGTATGTTGCATGAGGAAGTAGAAGTCTATTTCAGAGTTTGGCTCACTTATTATTTATTTGTTAGAGCTAAAGTTTTATCATAATGCATTACTAAAATTATAGGTTCTCAAAATACTTAGGAGTATTTTTCTCTATGAGTCAATATTTGTTGTGCCCTAACACACATGTCCCATTTAAAATTTTTCAAATAGGCACCCAATACTAAGTAAACATATTTTTATTATTTTTTGAAGTAGAAGACTATAATATAGAAGTTTAAAAAGCATGAATTCAAGGAATTTATTTGATGCTTTAGAAATTTGCTTAACTATCATGGTTTTTTAGTTATTTTCTTATTGTAATATGTAAGTTTCATCTCATTGTTTATAAGGTGTTTTTAAAACTAAAAGGAGTTGAAGTTGTGTCTAATCCATATTATATGCTTTACTATTTCCCTTTAGTTTTATTTAAGTGCTTATGTACATGGTCTAATTTATGATTTATATGTCTAACTAAGATGCCATGTTATGTTGTTTAGTGAGTTTATTGTCTATGTTGTGTCTTTTAAACATAATATCTTTCACTTAGGTGTTTCTTGGTCTATCCCAGATTTCATTCTTACCACACACCATCATTTTTCTCATTTGGAGCACCAAGTGAAAAGGGTACAAATCAATCCGACCTCCTAGAGGTGATTTTAGAAAAACATTTTTATGGATTATCCTAGGTAAATAGATCACCAAGAGTATACCACATGTCACCATAATACTCACCTAAAATTTTGAAGGTTATGTCAATAATGCATTTTGTACAGATGATCCCAAATAAGTGGATCACTGAGAGCCATCCACATGTCATTATCCTGCTCACCTAATAGCCCATAATTGATGTCAACATGGAATTTTTATGGATGATCCTAGGCAAGTGGATCACCAAAATTCATGCACATGTCATCATCTCACTCACTCGGTAGCTTGGAGGTGACATCAACATAGGCCTTTGTATGGGGGATCTTAGGAAAGTAGAACAATGAGAGTCATCTATGTGTCATCATCCTACCATGTAGAGGTGATGTCATCATGTACCTTTATACAAATAATTTTAGGAAAGTGAACCATCAAGAGTCATACACTTGTCATCATCTCACTAACCCAAAACCTAAAGAATAAAGTACAATAGATCACACCTCAAACATCAATGGAATAATGAAATGTAGACACGTGTCTTCTGAAGACAAATGAGTAAACATTGATTTTTTTTACTAAGTCTGAAAGAATGAAAAATAAACATTTATCATATTAAGATAACTAAGCATTCATGAACATGTAGAAAAAGCTACATGGTATTCAAAAGCCACATAAATTAGTTTTATGAATTTCAAATGAAAATACTAGGCATGGAAAAGTATCCAAAGCTATTGTAGCAATTAACTCACATGAAACAATGAATTGATGCATTGAATTATCAAAACATATGTGACTAAACTAATATATTCCAAATTACCAAATCTAGTTAATTACATTACTTTCAAACATTTGAACACACACTGCAAATTTAGATCTCTCTTGTGATGAATAAATTTAATACTTTTCATTAAAGCAAAAGACTTTCAAACCATAGATTCAATGAAAACCATAACTCACATTGTATCTCCCTCTACATATTTTATTCAGGGTCAACTGAATATACATATAAATCCTTTGATTTGGCAGCCTTGAAACATGAATTTAAGAATTATTCTACCATTTGGATGTGGTCAAAGCAACCCATCCCTATAGAGCTGGGGACTAGTTGTCCATATTTGCATAGAGATACACATATGACATGATGGACATCAAAGGAATGGGTCTCCACAACACATCAACTGAACTAGAGGTAATGCCATGCATAAACCTCTTATTTGATTTATCTATGAATGAAATAATTTTTGGAAAAATACTACACTTTAGGCTAAGAAAAACATTAGCTACATATATCAATGGCAATGCCTTCAATTATTACTATAGACTTCTAATGCTTGAGATGATATGCATGCAAGATATGGTGAACACATGGTTTATCAACAATAATGTTAGTAATAATTTGAAGCAATGGGATAGTAACCTAGGCATTTTCATAGTCAAAGGACCCACCTATATCGTTCTTATCATTATCTTCAGGCCAGGGGTAAAAATTGCTATGGCCTTTTTGAATAGAATATATGGTTTATTGATTATGTCATACATCAATGAGATATGGATCCCTCTACTAGACATGATTTTAACATCCAAAAAGTCATAGTAATTTGAGAGATTATCAGATCCAACCTAATTCTCAAAATCAATAATCCTATAATTTTATAAGATGGCAACTTATATATGATGTCATACGTAATGGATGTTATAACTACAATGGTCCAATCACCATTTTAAGAACCCTAATAACCATCCATAGAGTACCCTCATAACAAGGTATGTGATGAATTAAATATTACAATATCCATAGGTTTAGAAAGAATAGGAAGAGGTTGACTGTAACCTTTTACCCTATGGTTTATCATGTTATTTATGAAAAGAATATGCCTATATTGTCTAATCAAATAAATAAGTCTATTTGAAAAATAGGTGATTATTGGTTATACCTAGAGTGCATAATAATCAAAATAGAAGGTATTAGGGTACACCCTTTATACCTACCAAGGATTATGCTTAATAAGGTTTATGAGCAATAAATTATTGATTAATTGGTTGAAAATATTGACATTGAGTTAAGGAAGGAAAAGTAGGGAGTTTTCCATCCCACCTTATTAGTATTGGCATAATATAATACACAACGTTGGAGTACCTATAATTTTTTGGGAAAATAAGGACACATTATGGGTTCACATGGGCACCCTAAAAAAACTAAGACCTTAGAGGGAATGTCAAATCACACCTCAAGAAATATGAAAGAAAAATCAAGATCAATTATGGGCACCAGGCCTTTGACCATGATAACATATTTATGAATGCTGGATATGATTTTAAAGTTTCCATAAGTATGTGTAGAGACAACATGTCTATGATTATGGTGTGCAGGATCCAATATGATCCTACTATCACTAGAGAAGATGCTAAAAATATTGAGAAGCAATAATGGGTTTTAAAACCCATTCACAGGCCCGCTCCTCAAGTAGAATCAAGAACACAATAAGAAGTTGGCCCATCTACAGTAGACCATACTAAAGAGAGATTGGAAATTCCTCCATCTTCCCCTATATACACAGTTATTTCTACTCCCCACATAGTATATTTAAATAAGAAAGGCCTGCAAGTCTAAGTGTAATAGATGGTATATTTTCTATGTTGCCTTTTCCTCCACTAACCATTACATAAGTAACTTTTATTTCATTTTTTTCTTAATTGAATATTTCTTCTTCTTCTTTGTCACCACCAACAACATCACCCTAGACTACTTGATAGATATCTTCACCATCCATCATTATTCTAGTAGTGACTTCCCTTCCCATTCCATCACCATATATCACCACTATAGTCCTTCAATTTTTCATTCCACCTTCAACTTGGCCATTATCTACTACTATTAAAAAATACTTACATATACAAGGAAGATAAAGAATCCACTTATTTATCCTCAAAAGATGGAACTAAAGGAAGAACCAACATAAGGCCCTATAAATATGGAGGATAGAAAGAGAGGCACATGAAGATCAGACCCTATCATGGTCGATAACATTGAAAAGGAAGAGGTAATGATGGAAAATGACTAAGACTGGGTCTCTAGGATAGAAATGAAAGAGTCATGGTCCATTAGTGAGAACATAGAATCAAACCTAGAGGATGAATGATTGTTTAAGGAAAGTGCTCAATCAGGGGGAACAAAGATGATATCAAGATCTGAAGAGGTCAACCAAAAGGATACTAGTTTGATAGCTACTAAATTATTGTCATATAGAGATAGAGATACAATAGGAGAGGAAAAGTCATAACTATAATCTATGATATAGGGGTCATCCTTCATTACATATCCAAGTTCACCTCAAACCACAACAATGTTAATTATAATAGCTAATAATCTAGCTATTCTTATTTTAGTTATAAGTTCACAATCTTTGGTAAATTTTTTAGTTTCTACAATTATAATTGGTGTAATACATTCTTTGGATTCTTTAATCCAAATAACCTAGCCCTAGGTTGTTGTTGAATTATCAATTTTGTCCACCATAGCCTAACATATTCCTATGGATCATGTGGCCACTATTGCTTTGAATGTTGGGGTTTATATAATTCTATTACTAACTATTTGCAAAATCTAGCAAACACCCCATTGACCTATTCATTTTTTAGTAGGACTAGTTCCCAGTTGCCTAAGCCAAGCCACAAGGTACATTTTGAAAACCCAGTATTTACCTCTATTTTTGATACACAAATCACCCTTCCCAGACCATCTACATAGATATAAATATCTATTGGCTAAGCCACAAAAATAGAAACACCTATAATTTTGGTACATAAAGTAGAGGGGAAATTTTGGTACACAAAGTAGAGGGGAAGGCCAAACACATCATAGATATACCAATCTAGAATTAGGTTACTAGTTGGATGAAGGCTATTCCTCATTTTCCTCTAATAGGGATATACAATCCAAAGGCTATGTGACCTCCAAGGCCATCCAATTCAACTACTCAATAAGCACAACCAAATGAACAAACATAACCTATAGGGAAAACATAAATAATAGAGCAACAAGTTGGCCTAAATATTCTTTCATGGATCATATAATTACAACAACAAGAAGAAACTATGAGATAAGACTTGGTGATAATTGAGAAACCTACAGTTAAATTCCATTTTGATAGGCATACAAGCACTTTTAGAAAAGTCTAGAAAAAAACTATGATGGCTAAAGGCCAATAGATAGAGCTAAAATAGAGAGAAGATATCTTCTCTCTAACTAAGAGAAGGAAGGAAGACCTAGATAGGATTAAGGAAGACCCTTATAGTTTTGTGGATGCAATGGGGGGTTGATCAAGGAAATGTTTAGAATTTTTGATCAAGCCATGCAGAAGCAACCAGAGGTAATCACCATCTAGGCCCCCAAAGAGATAATAGACAATTTATACGGGACAACTAAGAAGTTAATTGATACCATTGATTCAATAAGGTTTGCCAAGGCCACCTCCCAACCCAAATTGGGAGACATTATGCAATTGTTTAATAAAATAAAGGATATTAATGTAAAACTGCATTTTATAAGCCAAATAACAAGAAATAAGGCTTATGTCCACCTCAATTTAATAACAACATTTGAAGTTATTTGGACACAAAACTATATTGATATAAAAAGGGATGGTATACTTGAATGGCATCAAGAAATGCATGATTTAGTTCAACAATTTGAAAACTAGGAGAGGGGAGATATCTCTATCCTAACTAAATTAAGAGTCATTCAAGTAAGCACTCCATAGGGGCAATTGGTACCTAGGCCCATTTTTAAGAATTTTTACAAGCAACATTAGACAATTTCAGAGTAGAGATCGAAGGGAATATTTACAAAACTAATGATGAGATGATGTAACTAGTTAATTTTATAAGAGAAAAGATTATAGGTACAAAGTCACTACACACTGAGGTTAGAGATGTATTAGGTACACACAAGAAATTGATGGAAAAGCTTCCTTAGTTATTCAAAATAGCTCTGCTTGATTTTGAGACTATTGAAATCAACTTCTAGGTAAGTCATGCTCTTTACCTTCAAATGGAAGCAATAAAAAAGAAACTATGGTAACAAGGGTTACACCAAATCCACCTTAGAGTACTCAACTTATAAAGTACACATTGGTGCTTAATTAGATTGGGCCAGCCTATGTCCTATCACTAGTAGCTACATCAAGTTCATATGTAGGTTAAACACCTATTCCAGCTATAACACATTGTTCAAATTTAGTTCTACCAACTTTTATGTCTGCTTCAAGCTCACTTTCAGTTCCAGTGTCTATTTAAATTATAACTTTGGTTAAATATCTAGTTCTATCCACATCAACTTCCACTTTAGTTTTTTGTAGTGTGAATTATTTTAGTGGTGTCACATCATCACAATCTAATTATACATATGTACTTGCATGGTTTAGTTGAGATGAAATTGTTAGTTCCAAATTTATTTAACATGTATGTATTGTATTTTTAGATGAAGAATTCTATATTGAGTGAGGAATGTTGTACATGCATGTTTTACATGAGATTAACATACAATGCTATTTTTGTAATTATATTATTAGAATTTTCTTGAGAGATGAATCCTTTTCTATCCTAATCATATTTATACTTGTAACCTCCCAGTCCCAAAGAGAAGAGAATTTTGGCTATTGATATTACTATGAGATTTTGAGAATTTCTAAAATCTTAGTCTTGATGTGTAAACCTTGATTCTTCTCCCACTTGTGGATTATGTAATAAGTGTTATCTTTCTGGTTTATTAGTATTTGGTGGTGTATGAGTTATCTATTATTTACAGTCATTCATATTAAATTATATCTGACTTGAATACCTTTTGTATATAAATCCCAATCTTTCCTTGTAGATGTGCTATTGTAGTCTAACAAACACAAAAAACCTTTGATTTCATGTGTTTAAATATGTTGTTTTCTGGTTTCCTTTGACTCCTAACCGTGTTTGATTATTAGTGTACTAAAATATGTTGAAACAAATACTAGTTTTTGATCTCTTGTCCAACTTAAATTCTAGTAATGGTCTTGAAAGGTTTCATCTAGTGTGGTCCACAAGTCTCCTTTCCTACCCTACCTTTCCTTCATTTTGAGTTTATTTTGAAGTCTGACCCACCTTAATTAGAACCATAATAAATTCACCCATCTCAAGTAGATCTTGGTTCACCCATGGTAAAAAATCTACCTTGCTCACAGCTATTCCATCAATAGGTTGTTTATAAAAACCAACACCCCACAATTCATACCTTAGAGTGAAACCTTTTTATTGATCCTAAAATGTTAGAGGCTACCTCATAATTTTTTTATGATGTGCATAAATCCCACATCAACACTATGAAACATGATTGTGATCATCATTTTTTCCATTTACTTGTGAAGAAATTTATTATCATATTTAAGGAAAAAATAAAGTCACCTATTTTTTTGGAGGATGAGGAGGATGTAGATTTGGAGGAAATAAAGGATTCCTACAATGACATGCTCCAATGTTGTAGTGTACACATATAATTATTTGATGTTCATTCAATTTTAATTTAGATGTATATCTTACTACATACTTAATTTGGAATTCATAATTATTTTATGTTCTTATTACATAATTATTTGAGAATTGTAACATGTTAATGTTCACATGTATATCTTATTACACACTTATTTGAAAATTATAACTGTTTCACTTCTTTGTTAGGTAAACAATGCTAGTGAGGAGTGGTGTAACCTTGTTTCATTAAAAGATCAAAATGATCTAGATTATGACCATGTAAAGGATTTGTTAAGGTGTGGAGCTAAAAGCTTCAACTATTTGCAGACACAAGAGAGGATGTTGAAGAACCAGAGCCACCTACGTCGGCAGTATGACCGACGTCGATCAGATGTAGTGGAGAAGGAAACTGGCGATGATAGGGAGTCGGCTGACGTCGACAGCACCAGACTAGCAGGGACCGGCATCGATCGCCTGTGTATTTTTGGAACTGCTGTTGATGAACAGTCAGTTAAGTGAAGTGAGTGTTTGCATGTCAAGCGACTAATTATAGTCACGAGCTGCGTGTCTAATTATTGTAACTAGAGTTCTATTTTTGTAAGCATGGGATCCTATTTAAAGACCCATAAGGCATGTATTGTAATTATTCTAAGGCAAGTAAAAGCATTGAAGCAAGCAAGGTCAAGGAGATCTACAGGTGTAAGGTCAAGGAGATCAGCTAAAGCATTCAAGGAGGAATAGCAACTCAGGCTTTAGAGTTGTGTTGAGAAAGAGAGAGAGAGAAGAAGGTCTTGAGGTGTGGCAAGTCTTTGAGGTGGAGGAAGAAGTGGCATCTTCCTTATTGTATTTTCTTCTAATAGTATTTAATACAAGAGTGTGTATTGTCTCTCAAATTTTTTGCTGTCTCAAGTTTCTAGCTACTTTATCATTCTGGTATAATTCCGTGTTTAATTGCATATAAGAAAGTAATCAATTGTGCTCTAATTGGTAGAGCTAGAGATCCCCTGACAAGTGGTATCAGAGCTACGGTTTGTAGGAAGCAGGGTATTGTTTTTTGATTATAGGTCATTCACAGGGTTTTCTGATTGAGTGGGAGTTCAGCAATGGCAGAAGAAAGTAGACTGCGAATGGAGAAGTTTAACGACAAGAATTATCAACATTAGAGGATGCAGATTGAGGACTATTTGTATCAGAAGGATTTGTACTTATCGTTGGGTGGGGTTGCATGCAAGCCCACAGATATGAAGGATGAAGAATGGAACGTTCTTGATCGAAAGGCTCTCGGTTCCATAAGGTTGAGCCTTACATCGTCTGTGATTTCCAGTTTATCACAGTGCAAGACAACGGAAGAGTTGATAAAGTCCTTGGCAAATTTATACGAAAAGCCCTCGGCTTTTAATAAGGTATATCTTATGAAGCAGCTATTTACTTTGCAAATGCAGGATGGTGGATCGGTACATACTCATCTCAGTGATTTCCATGGTTTGGTAAACCAATTAGCTTCAATCAATATTGTTTTTGATGATGAGGTAAAGGCTCTCTTGATTTTATGTTCTTTGCCTGAAAGTTGGGACGGTTTGGTTATGGCAGTAAGTAATTCTGCATCTGCTTCTAAAATCTTAAAAGTTGATGATGTTGTGAGTGTGATCTTGAATGAAGAAATACGTAGGAGAAGCACATGTGAATCATCAGGGAATGCTCTAAGTGCAGAAAGCAGGGAAAGGCAAAGGGAGAAGGTTGAGCAAGGGAAATCAAGGTCGGGAAGGAGATCCGAGTCCAAAGGTATTACCTGCAAGTTTTGTGGAAAGAAAGGACATACAAAGAAGGAGTGTTGGTTGAGAGATAAAGATAATCAACATGAAGGTATGGAAGAAGCAAAGGATGCAAATATTGTGATGCAGGATGCTCTCATACTTTATTCAGATAGTCAGGTAGGATCATGGATTTTAGATTCTGGTTCATCTTTTCATGCATCCCCAAACAGAGATTTTTTCTACAAGTATGAACAGGGAGACTTTGGAGTTCTTTATTTAGGGGATGGTACACCTTGTCAGATAGTTGGCAAAGGGAAAGTGCAGCTGAGATTGCAGATTGACAACACATGGGTGTTGAAAGAGGTCATGCATGTTCCAATTCTGAAGCAGAGTCTGATTTCTATAGGAAGGTTAGGAGATGAGGGATGCACAATAACCCTCACAGCGGATTCTTGGAAGGTTACCAAGGGAGCACTTGTTCTAGCAAGAGGTAAGAAAGTAGATACTCTTTATCTGTCTACTTGTATTACTGATTCCACTTCTGGTGTAGATTCAAAGATGTGGCCTAATAGGCTTGGTCACAAGAATAGGAAGGGAATGGAAGTTCTTAATTCAAAAGGTATGTGTTCAAATTCGGAAAGCATAAATAGAGTTCATTGCAGGAAGAGGAAATTTGATGCTTTTGACAGGAACAAAGAAGCTTTGGTGTTTATGGAGGAGATGAAAGATAGAGATCAGTCACAGGGGCTGAATAAATCTGAGCAGGGCAGCATAGACAGAGGTTTGATCCAAGAAGAGCTCGCGGATGAAAATTTCATCACTTACAGGAACACACAGACACCGATGTCGGTAGCTTGGCACCGACGTCAGTCATCCAGATACCGACATCGGTCATGTGCAGACCAGCAGGGTCGGTAGGTTGGACTGGAGAAGTCCGATGTTGGTCATAAGGACTGACGTCGGTAGGAGGGACACCGGCGTCGGCCAGGGAAATGACGTCGGTAGTCAGGGTTAGTGCAGGGAACCGACATCGATCGGAAGCAGACTGGGAGATGGCCTAGATCGGTCACTGGAACGGATGTTGGGTGAATTAATAAGTCTCAAACACCCATGTGGAGGACATGAAAGGTATGTGAACCTCATATTCGTTGTTCACCTTCTTTATATTGCTTACTGATAGTCATGAATTAAGAAGATGGAAGAAGCAATGCAGGTAGAATCTAGAAACAGTGGGAGCTTGGCATGGATGAGGAGTGTGAGTCCTTGGAGAACCTAACAGGTATTTTTTGGTAGTGTTTTCAGCTGGAAGAAAGCACTGGATAGAGGGATGGATTCTCATTTTAGAGAAGAGAGTGGATGGACACACGAGACAGAAGGCTATGGTATATGGTCTTGATTATGCTGCAGAACAATGGAGGTTTGACCATTGTATTTTATCTTTACCAGGTTGGATAATACTAGCTACATTATCCAAAAACTGTATTGTGTTACTTGTTGCAGGGTTTCATATACAGGGAGTTTTCTGAGCTAAGGGTAGAGTTAGTTCAGAAGTATGTCATGAAGAATTTGGGAGCAACAAAATTCTTGTGGCATAAGATACAGGTATTGCATCACATGTTTGCGTGGTGGTTGGTCTTCAAGAGTGACATTGAAGAGGGATACAGAGCCTAAAGAACAAAATAGATGGTGTACAGGTACAGGTACAAGTTGCAGCTGTTTATCTCCAAGTGGGAGATTGTTAAGGTGTGGAGCTAAAAGCTTCAACTATTTGCAGACACAAGAGAGGATGCTGAAGAACCAGAGCCACCGGCGTCGGTAGTATGACCGACGTCGGTCAGATGCAGTGGAGAAGGAAACCGGCGATGGCAGGGAGTCAGCCGACGTCGGCAGCACCAGACTAGCAGGGACCGGCGTCGGTCGCCTGTGTATTTTTAGAACTGCTGTTGACGAACAGTTAGTTAAGTGAAGCGAGTGTTTGCATGTCAAGCGATTAATTATAGTCATGAGCTGCGTGTCTAATTATTGTAACTAGAGTTCTATTTTTGTAAGCATGGGATCCTATTTAAAGACCCATAAGGCATGTATTGTAATTATTCTAAGGCAAGTAAAAGCATTAAAGCAAGCAAGGTCAAGGAGATCTACAGGTGTAAGGTCAAGGAGATCAGCTGAAGCATTCAAGGAGGAATAGCAACTCAGGCTTTAGTGTTGTTGTGTTGAGCAAGAGAGAGAGAGAAGAAGGTCTTGAGGTGTGGCAAGTCTTTGAGGTGGAGGAAGAAGTGGCATCTTCCTTATTGTATTTTCTTCTAGTAGTATTTAATACAAGAGTGTGTATTGTCTCTCAAATTCTTTGCTGTCTCAAGTTTCTAGCTACTTTATCATTCTGGTATAATTCCGTGTTTAATTGCATATAATAAAGTAATCAATTGTGCTCTAATTGGTAGAGCTAGAGATCCCCTGACAGGATTCATAAAATTACGTGCTCTAATAACCATAATTTACAAGGGTAATTATTTGCTTTTCATCTATTTTTAATTCACACGATACATCATTGCATATTTATTTAATAATTATAACTACTACACTTATTTCTCACATAAATAATGTTAGTGAGGAGGGGTGCACACCTATTTCATTAGAGGATGAGGATGATGTAGATTGAGAGATACCAAAGGATTTGTCTGCAACCTCTTCACATGCACACAAGCATAGTTGGAAGGACAAGGTAACATGTTGGGATTTATGAGGTTTTTTCAAGTAATTTGAAACACAATTGTAATATTATTTTTTATTTTACCTACATAGGAATTTGTTAACTTGCCTCATAGGAAGATCATAAGAATGGAACAAATGATCTTTATAACCTCTTTGTATGCACACAAACATAGTAAGAAGAAGAAGGTAATATGTTTGGATTTGTGAGTTTTTTAAAGTCATATGAAACATGATTGTGATCCTATTTTTTTAATTTTAAATACATAAGAAACTATTACCCTCCCTTATAAGAAGAGAATAATAATGGGGCAAATGACCTTTGCAACCTCTTTACATTCACATGGGCATAGTTAGAAGGAGAAAGTGATATCTTGGGATTTGTGAGTTTATTTTAAAGTCATATGAAACATGATTGTGATCGTATTTTTTGGATTTTACCTATATAGACACCTATTACCCTCCCTCATAGGAAGAGAAAAATAATGAAATGAATGACATATACAACCTCTTTATGTGCATGTGGGCATACTTGGAAGGAGAAGGTAATATGTGGGTATTTTTAACTTTTTTAAAGTGGTATGAAATATGATTGTGATTTTTTTTGTGCTTTTAATTGCACAGGAACCTATTAACATCATCGAGCAAGAAATAAACTCACATGTTTCATGTGAGCATAAGGACGATGTGGAATTTGAGCTACCATAAAAATTTTGCGGTGACATGCCATGACCTCCACATTATAAAAGGGTAATTAACCCATGTTTTTTATTTTCAATTCAAATGTATATCAAACTAAATATTTTAATGTTCATTTTAAATAAATGCTTATTATTTTCAACATTTTGATGTGTGTATATTATCTTAGAGTACGATGATCGTTGTTATAAGATTATTCAAAATTTAGGATACAATGACTATTTTTTTTATATTATGCCACAATGTCTTGCATTTTATGAAGGTGGGAATAAATTTTGGTCAAAACCATAGTTCAATTCACATTGTGCAAAAATGCACATTTTACCTCCCATTATAGACCATTAAGTAGTAAGATATCCAATTAAGATAATAAAATGGAGGTCTGTGGATTGGATATTGGAGAAACAATTGTATGAGATGTGCAAACATAAGAAAGTTTCTTTAAAAAACATGTTTATGACTCTGATACTTTGAGCCTCAAAATGTTGGCAACTACAAAAGAACTCAAGATTTAAAATTTCAAAGAAAATAAAGAGAAAAGAAGACAGGAGATTATAAGGTGAAGGAAATTTCTAAAAGTAAGAGATACATTATGTGTTTTTCATTATATTATTCTGTTCAATAATACATTTGCATTTTGTGCTTATACACACGTCATAAAACTGGATAAGAAAAGAAAAGGCCTTGGCTACAAATAAGAATATGAAGGGGAGAAGATGACAGTTGAAGGTGAGTATATTTGTTTGTCTTCAATTTTCATTCACTCTTGATATTAAATCAATTTAGTATGGTTTTTATTATTTATTTTTGAAATTAATTGTATTTATTTAGTGTAATACCAAGATAAGGATGAATTTACACAAAAAAAGGAAGGAAATGGGAGAAAAAATGCTTGGTGTTACATGCAGATAATTTATGATGTAGTGTGAGGATGTTCATGTTATATACATGGTTGAATATTTTTATGTTGAAAATATGCTACAAGATGTTGAGGATATTAATGTTCGTGTGCAAATATTGATACATAATAAAAATTATCAACATATGCTAATTTTTATGACATATTATTTTCAACTGTGTACTGTAGTTTTTGTTTTATACTTGTTCATAATTCCAAATAAATAGGGGATCCTCAATGAGATTAATCATGTTTCATACAATCATTGAATCAAATGTATAATTTTGTTGTTGTTTTACACTTGTTCCTAATCCCGTCTAAATATAGGATCCTCAATGACATCACACTTATTTCATATGATAATTGAATAAAGATATATCATTATTTATATTCATATTTCACATGTTTTCTCATGTTCTTGACTTGTTTATGTTCAAAGGCCACACTTTTATTCTAACATAATTGTGTCTAACACAAAATATTAAGTGCCATTTATACTAAAATTTGTGTTTATCATAGAGTTGTATGAATGCATATACTAACATATTCATGTAAAGTAAGTTTGAACACTAAATATACATAATTTCATGTAAAGTAATTTAGAATACTCTGTTTCCTTTAATACAATACTTGAGTGGTATGTTGCTATGGTATTTGAATGTTTATTTGATAACAACACTTGTATATCATATCCATAACACTTTATAGTTTTTATAGCCAAGAATTGTAATGGGATGAGATTCACCAAGGTTAATCATTTGCAAACATAATGAGAGTGAAATATCCTATTCTTAATACCAAATAAATTCTCTCTTTTTAGCAGAATTATAATGTGGTATAATAAAATAAATGGGTACCTAAATGTGTAGTTATATTCCTATAGTTGGGTTTTTAATTTTTTCCCTCAACTCAATTTTTTTTTTATAAGCAGTCCTCAACCTTACCCCATTAACCAAAATGATTCATGACCACCCAACACAATGAATTATCATAGTATGGATTCATTGAATGGAAACACTAAAGGTCTCACTGAATGGAGATAAAACACTAAGAATGTGTTCCTATGTTGTATTTATTAAAATTTGAAGAGTATCATTCCATGCCCAAGAAATTTTCATTATCCTAAAATCATTAATACATCACATCTTCTAAGTACTTTAAAATATATAATAAATTTAGATTTATACTTATTTTGGCTGAGAAAAGTTCTGCTGAGTCACATTTGAGAATGACAAATACATATAAGGTCAATCACTATAAATATTATTCTATAAATCATTATTTTTAATTAATTTATTATTTTTCTATCCTTAATATCATTAATGTCTTTCATAATTTATATTAAGGTATGTAAAATATTATCTAATAAAATAATAGTTACCAATAACTCATAAAATACCCAAATAAATAATAGTTATCTAAGATATATTATTCAAATTATGATTTGAAATTTCTATCTATTATATTTGAGTTACAACTATTTTTCATTCCAAATTCCATTCACTTCGAGTTACAATTGTATGTGATGTATTAATGAATGTGTGTGTGTGTGTGTGTGTGTGTGTGTGTGTGAGAGAGAGAGAGAGAGAGAGAGAGAGAGAGAGAGAGAGAGAGAGAGAGAGAGAGAGAGAGAGAGAGAGAGAGAGAGAGAGAGAGAGAGAGAGAGAGAGAGAGAGAGAGAATTAGTGTGCCTTTATCCCTAAAATTCATCCAAAGCCATATTCATTCCTAAAAAAGATATATGCCTCATTATGCTATCCAAAAGAGCATACCATTGTATACACTCTAAATTATATCATTGATTGTTACATTTTTATAAAATTTACTATCATCATCAACAACAATTAAACTACTACCTAATTTTTTGGGGTAAAACCTAGCTAACTTGTCTTATGGATATATGAAAACTCACCTACCAATCTAAACATAATAATAATACAAAAAGCTAGGAATTCCTCCAATTAGTAGTGCGATATTGTTGTTTAGGAGGGATATCTTGTTGATATGTAGATGATATTATTATTTTCAGGAAAACATAGAAAAAAATGAAAACAAAAATAAAAAATTGAATAGCAATGATCTCTCCAATTAGCAGGATAATATTAATGATTATGTGGAGTGGTCTCGTCGATTAGCAAATCATTCCTGCTGCTAATCTGGGAATGAAAATTGGAAACAATAAAATAAAATGAAGAAAAAATTAGATAAATTTTGAGATAATTTATTAATTAGAGGATGTTATGACATTTCAAAGGAGGTTTTGGGGTGCTAGTCCCACTAGGCATGCCATATGTAAACACACAAGTAAGAAGGAGTTAGTTTCACATAATTATGAAATCAAAATGAAATGCATATTACATAAAAACCAAACACATGTCCTCAGATTGGGCAAGATCTAAAAATAGCATACAAAAGAATAATAAAAGACAAAATAACATAATTTTACCTTTTCTTTGGATGTCTCTCTCTTTCTAGAATGCATGTTTTATTGGCTCATATATAGTTCCTAAGATATTTTTCAATGTCATGTCATCATTATGACAACATCTCTCCTTGAGCTATGCATGTTTTGATTGAGAAATGAAGAACTATGTGAAGCTTTTTCTTGGAGTTTTAACAAAATAAGTCTAGTACAAAATGCTTTCAATAAATGATGACCTTAGGATTTGGTAGATATTCTTTTCACTAGTTTTTCATGTTATAATGAGGAGGAATCCATCCAATTTATAGATTTGACTGATTAATGAGGACCGTTGATCTAAGATGAAGATCAATACATGAAAAGTAGACCTACATCTCCATGATGACGAATATGGAGTGTGTAAGAGTAAGGATAAAGTGTGTAATAGGATGTGTAATAAATCCACTTATGAGAATTTTGGAGTGTGTAAGAGGGTGTAAGAGACCTTGCTTGAACACTTACAACTTTGCATTGACTTGCTTTATGGAAGAAGAGGATGATGTCATGATCTTGAGATTGAAAATATGATTAAATAATTTATAAAAAATAACAATTTTGCATTCCATAATTTTATTTTAAAATAATATTAGCCAATTAATTGTGATTAATTAACTTATGCAATGTGATGAAAATTTGGTAGGAAAGCATGTGACAATGTAAGAGTTAATTAATCGACTATCGGTGAATAGTGGATAAAATACCAGTTAGATAAATAAATTAGTATTTAGTAAAATTTTAGTTTGGATAGTTAAAATCAACACAAAGTGTCTAATTTTAGGTGTCTACACTACTTTTGACCATCCATGAGTGTATTATTATCAAATGCCTCCAATATTTCAATGACATATGTCATGTGATTAAACATGATGAAGTTAAGTTAATTTCCATGAAAAATTTAAAGTATGGGATCAACCCTCCCACATATTATAATATAAAGTTTTAAAGTAAACAACAATTCAAAGTCAAGGATAATGATACTAAGAATGAGGTTAAGAGAATAATAATTTTAGCTGCACAACCTACTAATAGGTTTGTCCTTTTAGCTCCTCAATAGAGGTAATTTAAATTATTATCAAAACTTCATCATAAGGTGTTACATAAAATACTCAAGTGTCGTATTGTCTCTCTCCCTCCAACAATGAAGGTTGATATGAAAAAGGTACAACCTAAGGGGTTTAATATTAATGAATATTGTGATTTTTATAGATGTGCATAACTTTCAACTAATAAATGCATTGGTTTGAGACAAAACATATAAAACTTAATTGAGAGTAACACTATTAAGATCAGTTATGTTAGTACACCTAATAATGATTTAGTTTCAAAACCTAATCCACATATTAAGATATTTTTAGATCCATTTTTGAAACATGTGACACAAGAAAAAAGTACTAATCCTAAGGTATATATGACTTATAATGTGCATCCTAATTTGAATTCTTATTCTCCTATAACTAAGGAGGCTCATCCTATAGATGGTCTTATTTTTACATTTTCATGTAAACAAGTACAATGATGTATTCATAGTAAGGGACACTAGTGAATGTATTCCCTTGTTTGTCCAACCATAGTCACACAATAGAAAACAATAATTCTTTTATTATCAATTCTCAAGTCTTAACATCATCTAAATTCACACTATGAATCACTAATCTACCTTTCTCTCTCTCTCTCTCTAAGCCTATTCGGATCTTACAATATTATTATGTTGGGTGTAGACTGTAATTTCATATTTTATGGCCCTCTCTCTTCTCTTTCAACTCCTCTCTTATATTATGTGTCCTTCTTTCTCTTTGTGATATGCCCTCTTCTTTTTGATAACCAAGAATTCCCTCTTATAATTTTTGTCTATCCATTTATTTATGTTATCATCCAACCCTTGATTTATATCATCTGATTTTTTTTAATTCTTGGAGGCTCTTTAATTTCATGTAACTATATTTTTAACACATGGATATTTGAGACAGTTAAACTACCATAACTAAAATGGTTTTAGGATCATCATATGTGAATAGTCACCCAAAATTATGGTTGCATGCTTTTTGGTCACTAAAAATTGAAATATATGGTTAAGATATTTCTAATGAGACCAAAAAAGCCTCATTTGGTGATCTCATGTGGAAGATATGGCCACATGCGATCCACTATGTTCCACGCATTGTGAATTAAGATCTTTGTGAAATTTTATTGATTTGTACAATCATTGTGAAATGAATAGAAGGTGACATGTGTCACAATATATATACTTTGTGTAAAAAAATTGATATAATCTCCATGGTCTTTGATGTAGAGAAGTTAGTCAAATACAACAAATACACAATCTTTCATTTTTTAGCCAATCTCTTTTAACCCTCTTGAGGCACTAATTTTAATGTTTAGACAAATATATAATGTTCAAAAGAAAAAAAATTGAGATTTAGATACCCAGTATCATCCCCTAACAACTTTCAAAATTTTATATTCCAAATCTAAAGGGAAGGTTATCTGTTTTCAAGTTCTTTTTATTTTTAGGCCTCTTCTTGTAGCACTCTTGAGGCAATTTTTTGGACTTATTTTTTACCAAATAAATATAAAGTAAAAAAAGTAATTTTTAGATACCCACTAAGGGTTTACAATAGTATATGAAGTTTTAGACTCTAAATCCCTATGCAAGTATAAAATCTCAAGCCTTCTCTTTGACAATTAGGTATCCCAGGTCCACCATAGTGTTTTGGTTATAAACAAATCCACTCATGCAAAATAAAAATATATTGTTTGATTAAAATTTAGGATGAAAACCCATAATATATACCAAATTTTATGGTCTATTTTAATCTCCTTATACCTAAACCATGAAATGGTCTCAACTCTTCCTTAACAACGTCCTTACACAAGATCGGGGAGAGAAAAGGTTCAATTTCAAGAGAAATGAATGTTTTAATGGTTTTATTTGAATTTTTTAAGGTCTATTACAACTTTATAAATACCTAATAAATTTTAAATTTATATTTTCAATGACAAAAGTATCAAATGTTAACAAATTTGACCTGTAGAATGTCTTCTTGAGAAGCCTATTCAAGCCTGCTTGGACTGAGTTGTGTGTTTTGAGAAATATCCAATATTGAATATGTTTTAAATATTAAGAAAACTTATTCCTCATCCCATAACATGATTCATTTTCTTCTAATATAAAATCAACCCAATGTGAATGCAATATTTGTCTCTTTAAATTCACCTGTTGGAATAACACAAAATACACACAAAATTTGTGAAAACTAATTCTTGTTATTCCTCATAACGAGTATGATGAATATAAAATATTTAATTTCAAGTATTAAATCAATATATAATTATAAAACTCTTTAATATTTATTATAAAATACAATACAACTCAAAACTTGGAGATTAGCATTGAAAATACATCTTTTCTTATGTGAGTACACAAAATGTTTATGATAGTATTCTTAATTTTTAACCATCAAATATATCCATTATTTTAGAATTAAAACATTTTATTCAATTAAATTATTAATTAATTCCATATTTTACAAAGCATTATATATTCCTACAAAACCTCTAACTACTCAAGAACCTCCCAACGTAGTTCTTGCATAAGCTTGCAATGTATTGGTTTAAGAAGATTATTGACCAACATAGTAAAAGGTGAGACCCAAAATTATTAACACATTATAATACTAATTTATAATTTATAAAAACATAATACAACTAGAACCATTCATTAAAAACACTATAATTTTGATAAAAGTCTCCAAAACCAAACATAACTATTCAAAAATTTGAGTTTGAATTTTGGCAAGAAAGTGACAAATTCAAATTCTAAAAAACAAAACCTAACATAAAAACTTAAAAATTAATGATTATTAAGTGTGTTTTATTATTTAAGACATATAAAACAATATTATCAATCTAAATGACCCTTGAAACAACCTAATCAATCCAAAAATAAACAATACAAACTAAAATTTCAAGCTTGGAGTGATGCTCTTACATCATACTCCCAAGGGGCAGAAAAATGGACTCATGAAATAATATTCATGAGGTTTCCAACTATATTTCCATGGTTATTTATCTCTTATTATTTCATCCAAGTGTAATCTTCATGAGGATGATGTTTCCACTTGACTATATATTGGAAATACTCCCTGATTCTTATCTTCTTGTCCAAGATCATCTCTCCCTCCTCTTTATTGGATGATGGAAATTGACATGCCCAATATTGAAATAATATACCTTCTCCTCTAGGTGTTTTATTATTATCATCACCTTAATTTAATGGATATAGGTATATAACATTTAAAATGGGAGAGATGCCCATTCCACTAGGCAACTCTATCTCATAGGCTTTGCTAGAGAACTTCTTAAGAACTTTGGAAGGACCTATCTTATTCATTTTTAATTTGATATAATCACCTTTGGAAAACCTATTATTAATAAATTTATCCAAAAATGAGTCACCAATGTCAAAACTAATCTCTCTTCTCTTCAAATCTGCTTGTTTCTTATACTTCTCTACACTTGTTTCTAGTTGCCTTTTCACCTATTCATGTACCTCTTGCATAGACACAATAAAATCCTCTACTTAATCACTCCTTTTATCCATTTTTTTAAATTATCTTAGTTCAAATAATCCTCTTGGATTCATACCATACAAGACCTAAAATGGACTCATACCAATGCTCCTATTGGAAGAGTCATTGTATGCAAACTCTGCCTATGGTAGTACCAAATCCCATTGCTTGGGATTATCTATTGATAATTTTTTTAGAAATCAGTATAAGGGTGGTATGCTAAATTGAAATTCAAATTTGTTCCAAAATTTTTCCACAAGGTCCTCCAAAAGTGATCAACAAATTTGGTGTCTCTATCAAATATGATATTGAGTGGAAAACCATGTACTCTAATGACCTCCTTAAAGATTTTTATTCTATGTGTGTATAATCATTGGTAGTTTTTCAAGGTATAAAGTGTGCCATTATAGAAAAAATTTCCACTGCTATAAAGATATAATCATAACCTCTTTGAGTTCTAGGCAGCCCCATGACAAAGTCCATACTAATGGAATCCCATAGCCTATTTGGGATTGGTAAAGGATGATAAAAACCTAAATTTTTACTTTTACATTTAGACATTTTAAAAAATTTTCATATTTATACATACCTTCTTACCTTTTTTTGTATTCTAGGCTAAAATTAATACCTAGTAAGTTGCTCCAACATCTTATTAAGTCTAAAATGTCTTGCCATGCTACCAAAATATTTCTCTTTGATCAAGTTCTCCCTCATTGAACTCTTTATCACACATAACCATATTCCTTTGAAAAATAAGCCATCTTGTATCATGTAATACAGCCATGATTCTTTTTTCAAGGTGGTTGGATGTTGACAAGACTTATAGGCTTCTTGAAAATCTTCATCACTCTCATATAACTCCTTGAGAGAATCGATGCCTACACTCTCAAGTTGAACTTTATCAACTAATAATTCCCTCCTAATCAAAGAATCAACCACCTTATTAATTTGGCCTTTCTTATGTTTGATAGTAAAGGTAAAATTTTGAAAATATTCTATCCATTTCATATGAGTCTAATTGAGCTTGGGCTGACTAGTGATGAATTGTAGAGTATGGTTATCTGTGAAGATCACAACCTCCTTAAGCATTAGATAATGCCTCCACTTCCTCAAGGCCTGCACCATTACATAAAATTATAAATCATAATATGAATAATTATTTCATTTAATGTTTCACTAAATTATGTTATATGCCTACCCTCTTGACTTAAGATATCCCCAATGGCTAGTCCACTTGCATCACACTCCACCTGGAAGACTTTGTTGAAATCAGGAAGTGCTAGGATGGGCTACTCAGTGCTTTTTATCTTCACGAACTAATATTTTATTTCAAATAAGTGAGTATGCATACATTTTTCTTGCCTCCTTTAATAGTATATATGATTAGAGCATAAATTCCATTAAAATTTCTAATAATTTTTTAGTAAAATCTTGAAAGGCCATGGAAACTTCTTACCTCTCCAGCTACCTTAGGATTTGGCCATTCCATTATATCTTTCACTTTGTCCTTATCCATCTTAAATAGTCCTTGAAATATCATAAAACCAATGTACAACAATTCTATCTTCATGAATACACACTTCTTGACATTGATTAGTAACTTCACCTCTTGTAACCTTCTCATAACCAAATGCAAATGATGAAGATGCTATTCTTTGATATGAATATATATAAATATGTCATCCAAATAGAATACAAAAACATTACTTATGAATGGCTTAATAACCTCATTCATGAGCCTCATGAATGCACTAGGTGCATTATTGAGGTTAAATAGCATGACCAACCATTCATACATCCCTTCATTCATCTTGAAGGCTATTTTATAGTCATCTCCATGCCTAATTATGATTTGGTAGTATCCACTCTTAAGGTCAATCTTGGAGATGTAGTTTGATCCACTCAAAAAATTCATTAATATTCAATTCTTAGGAGAGGAAACCTATAGTTTATAGTGACCTTGTTGATTGCTCTTGAATCTGTGCACATCCTCTAATCTCCTTCCTTCTTAGGCACTAACATCATTAGAATTGCAAATGGGATAAGACTCTCCTTGACCATCCATTTTTCCAATAGTTCTTGAACTTGATTTTTGATCTCAACATTTTATTGTGGTTTCATCTTATAGGAATCTATATTAGGAAAACTTTATCTTGGAATGAGGTCAATGTAATGTCTAATTTTCCTTATTGGTGGTAGGTAACTAGGTATTTCATCAACTATGATATCAACATAGTCCTTGAACACATTTTGCACTTATTATGGCAATTCATTCACCTTGGTGGCTCTTATGACTATTCTAGGCTTGAGCACCACTGCAAATCCTAGCTCTTCTTCTCTCATTATATTCAAAAACTCCTTTTCACTTACTACCATTACACTTGAACCAATATTTTGGTCACCATCTTCTTCTTTCATAGGTAGAAAGGTATGGCTTATACCATCCTTCTCCAAAGTTTAAAAATTTCTCTTTCCATCATGTGATGTCTTCCTGTCATATTGCCAAGGCCTTCCAAGTAGTACATAGCACACCTCCATTGGTATGATGTCACAATTTTTTTTTATCTTTATAACTCCCAATTTGAAAATCCACCCAACATTATTAATTAACTAATACTTGATGCCCTTTTTTATCTATGAAACTTTGTAAGGAGTGGGATGAGGCAACCTTTTCAACTTTAGTTTATCCACCATCTCAACTAAAACTAAGTTATCTATGCTACCTAAATCAATAACTACTTTATAGCATTTACCTTGGCACTTACAAGATGTCTTGAAAATAGTCTTTCTTTATGCAGGTTCCTTCTCTTTAGGTGTTGTGATCAACACCCTTCTTATAAGAAATGATTCACCTACCTATGGTTCTTCCACATGAGATGGAGAGCCAACACTCTCTTTTTATGTTGCTTAAACAACCTGATTTCTATTTTTAGTTCTATAGTTTCCTACTTGTTGACCTTATAAACACTCTAAAAAACTATGTCCTAAAAATTTATTACACTTGAAGCACTTAACTGTGAATCCATTGGATCCTCTTCCTCTTGATGCATATCCACCTCTGAAGTATGGCCTTCTACCTTTAAATCCACCTCTAAGATTAAAGAACTATTCTTGTGAAGTTATAGTTTATCCTTAGTTTCTTTGTGAGGAATGTATACCTCCTTGTTGACCCCTTCCTCTGTAACTTTTGCCTCTACCTCTACTCTATTGTGTTTGTATTCTATTAATCTCAGCTTCAAATTTCAATGCAATTTAATAGCATTATTCAAGATTTTTAGGTCTAAATAGACTTAGTTCATCTTGAAAATTATATCTCAATCCTATAAAATATCTATAAACCTTGTCTTTATCCTCCTATGTATGTTTTGATTTGATAACTAACTTATATAACTCCTCTATATATTCCTTGACACTCATTTCTTTTTGTTTCAATGTTTCAATATTTTGAAGAGATTTGTTTCATAGTTACTTAGAAATAATTTTACCTTCAACTTGGAGACCATTTTATCCCAAGACTTGATCTTTATCTTACCCTTCTTTCTTCTTTCTTCTTGGATAAAATCCCACCAAAGGGATGCATGCCCTTTTAGTTTTGTGTGAGCAGACTTCACCTAGTTCTCCTTTGGAACACTTTCATAATCAAAGTATTTATCGAGTTTTGTAGTTCAGTCAATAAGTTATTCTCCATCCAAACTTCATGAATATGTGGGAAGTTCCAATTTTAGTTTAGATCCCTATTTCATTACTACCTTTAGTATTCTTTCCAAACCTTGTTCATCATGGTCTCTAACTACTTCAACTTCCTCTTTTGGCTCTTGGATTTCTTCCTCTCAATCCTTGTCATCTCCTATTGTGACTCCCCTTCTTTGGGTAGCCTCTACTACTTCAAGTATATCATCAAAATAAATCTGTAGGTTCTGTGATTCCTCCAATACAATTTGAATATTGGCTCTATTCCTTCTAGGTGGCATCTTGTCTTTGTACCTTTCAAACTATTTGACCAAAACTCACTCTATAAGCTAGCTGAACAACACATTATCAATTTAATATTGTTATCTAATAGTTTACACCTTATTTAAATCCCCCTTAGGTATCAAACCTACTCTAATACCAAATTGATGCAAATAAGTTAGTCAAATACAACTAATACACAATCTTTCCTTCTTTAGCCAATCTCTACTAGCTCACTGAGGCATTGATTTCAATATTTATAAAAAATATAAAAGGTTTAATATTAAAAAAATGATATTTATATACCTATTATCATCCCCTAACAACTATCAAAATTTGAGATTCCAACTCTAAAGATAAGGTTCTCTGTTTTCAAGTTGCTATTTTTAGGCCTCTTCTTGTAACCCTCTTGAGGCAGTTTTCTGGACTTCTTTTTTACCACAAAAACATTCCAATAAAAAAAAATTATATACCCACTAAGGGTTTACAACATACCAAGTTTTAGAATCCAATTCCCTATCCAAGTATAAAATCTCAAGCCTTCTCTTTGATAATTAGGTCTCCTAGGTCTACCACAATGTTTTGGATATAAACAATTCCACATGTGCCACAATTAAAATATAGTTTTTTTTATTAACCTTTATTATGGAAACCCCATAATATCTTCCAAATTTTAGGGCTTGGTTTAATCTCCTTACACCCAAACCATGAAATGGTCTCAACTCTTCACTAGCTTCCTTACACAAGTTTGGAGAGAGAAAAAGTTCAATTTCAAGAGAAAATAATGTTTTAAGGTTTTTATTTTAATTGGTTAATGTATATTAAAATTTTATAAATACTCAATAAATTATAAATTTATCTTTTCAATGACAAAAGTATCAAATGTTGACAAATCTGACCTATAGAATGTCTTCTTAAGAAGCCTGTTCAGACCTATTTGGACTGAGTTATGTGTTTTGAAGAAGATCCAATCTAGACTATATTTTAATTTTTAAAACAACTTATTAATCATCCCATAACATTATTCATTGTCTTATAACATAAAATAAACCCAACATTAATGCAATATTTGTCTCTTCAAACTCACCCACTGGAATAACACATAAACACAAAATTTATGCAAACTGATTCTTGTTCTTCCTCTTAACAAGTATGATGAAGAGTGGATATTTAATTTCAATATATATATATATATATATATATATATATATATATATATATATATATATATATATAATTATAATTATAAAACTCTTTAATATTTATTTTAAAATACAAGACAACTCAAAACCTAGAGATTAGTATTAAAAAGACATCTTTTCTTATGAGAGTACATAGAATGTTTATGATAGTCTTCTTGCTTTGTAACTGTTAACTCTCTCCATTATTTGAGGATTCAAACCTTTTATTCCATTAAATTTTTAATTGAATCCATATTTTACAAATCATTATATATTATTAAAAAACCTGTAGCTGCTCAAAAACCTCCCAACATAGGTCTTATATAAGATTGTAATGTATTGGTTTAATAAGATTGTTGACCAACATAGTAAAAGGTGAGACCCACAATGATTAACACATTATAAAACTCATGTATAATATATAAAAAAATAAAAAAATATAAACATTCATGAAAAACAATATATTTTTTCTAAAAGTCTCCAAGACCAAACATAACTATTTAGAAATTTGAATTTGAATTTTGGTGGGAAAGTGCCAAATTCAAATTATAGCAAACATAACCAAACATAAACACTTGGAAATGATTATAAAGTGTGAGTTATGACTGATAATACCTAATAAAAAATATAATAAATCTAAATGACCCCTAAAATAGCTTAATCAATCCAAAAATGAATAATACAAACTAAAATTTCAAGCTTGGAGTGATGTTCCTACATCAATCTTCTTACACTTTGTGGACATGTGGACTTGTAAAATATAATTAATACTAATTCATAAATTTATTATTTTGAAAAGTGGTCCCTATGAACCCTATGACTTCCATTTACTCTGTAAACTCTTTGGACCTTTCCAGAGGCCGTTGAACTTTGTGAACTTTGTGGAACTTTCCCAATAATTTTGAACTCTATGAAATCCATGGGGATTTCCTGAGGCCATTGAACTTTATGAACTTCATGGGGTTTTTTCAAGGCTATTGAACTACATTAAATCAATTTGTATTTTCTAAGGACACGTATTTATTAGAACATACATTATAATTAAGGGTCATGTCATATCCACTTGTGAACTTTGTTAGCTAAAGACTTAGACATAATTAAGGATAAAATAGTCCATGGCCTCAGTTTATCATAGTGATAATGTGAACACTTATACTATTTATTATGACCACCATGAAACCCATAAATTATTCCCATTTAGGCTCTTTAAATCTATGATCATAATTTAACATGTGAAAATAAGATAAAATGTATAAATTTCTCTCTTACTGCATAAATCTCAAAATCTCTTCTCAAAAACTTCTACAAAAAATCCTACAACCTTTTTGGTGATGTGATATTTCCTTTTCACCTTGGGTGATTTTATATTAGACACTTGAGGTAATTAAAATGTGATCTCCTACTCACATGGATGGATTAAGTGGTGAAACTACTCTTTTAGTCATTGTGATTGATGACCATGGTATCCCCTTCTAGCACAACAAATATCTCAATTAATTATCACATTTTCTCCTCTAATTTATCTTCTTCTTGGATTTAAATCCATTCTTATCTACTTAACTATGTTAATTATTTTCTCTTTTGTAGGATATGACCCACCATAACTTTCCCACCTCCACCAAATGGTTCTCTTCTTCCCTTTCCATCTTCTTATGGGATAAAACCCACCTCTATTTTATCACCACCACCAAGATTCTTCTTTTTGAACCTTATGTCCTTTTGTGGGCTGAAGCCCACATATGTCCACCCACCTCCACAAAAATCCTCTATGGCTTTGTTCTCTCGCTATCCAATCTACTATTTTATCCTTACACCCTATAATTGTGACTCTTATTTTATCATGGATACCATCTCTTCTCCTAATTTTATCCTTGCTACCACCATCATTATTGTGGCTTATCCATTTATAAGACTATTAAAAGACTCTTATTTTTCCTTTTATTCTTCATAGCTTATGAACTCAAGTAGACCACTCTTTTCACCTTATAAGGCCTCTTTAAATTCCTTCTTTCTCTCTATCTTCATGATTTCATGCTAACTATAGTAAAAACATAATTTAACAATATGAGACTTAACAGTCCCCATAGGTGCTTCCTCCATCTTAACTCTATTAGCTTGATTTATACCAAGCTTGGGCTTCTCAAAGCCTTTTTCACTCTACCTACATCTTATAATAGTGTTTAGTTACCCTTTTGACAACTCTTATTTCTCTTTTTCACTTCTCATACTCTTTGCACCAAGTCTAGGATGATTCCATTCTCTTTCCTTCTTTGACATGAAAAGTATGCCATCTACAAATAAAATTCCACCATTTTTACCTCTATGAAAACAAGGCAACCCTTGAATCATAAGATTATATCTTCCAACATCCATATGTTTTCTTTCACATGTATCATACCATTGGCATCCTAAAATCCTATTGGTGCAGCCATCTCAATCATATCCATCTCCTTATATTATTCTATGCCACCTGAGTGACAATATTCAACTTTCCAATCTCTTTCATTCTCTCTTGTGAGAGTCTTCTCTACCATCTCTAACCACTGTAAGTGAAATACCCACCATTCCACTTCTTTTTGTTACCTATCATACATATGAGCATGTTGGATTGAACTACATCGTGTATTTGATTTTTCTATCTCCTTTATTGTTAGACTTGCACATAGATAAATCATATTAAGTAAATCAATAGTTCTCAAAAAAAATTCTTTTAGATCTTATTCATACTTAAAAGACATGTTATCCAACTCTATTGCTCACATTCTCCTCATAGATTTCACTCTCATGATGGACTATCAAAGGTCCACTCACATCAACCTCCATGGTTATACCCTCCTTATTCTTCACTTAATTTTATTCATTTACATATAGATTGTCTTCAACCATACTCACCTCATGTGCATTAACTTTCAATTAAATAACCTCCATTGTTCCATCCATGAAAACTTAAAGCACTTCTTGGTTGCTCTCTTCATTCATCTATATTATTTACTTAAACAAAACATGCATCTTTCCTTGGTTGTCCTCAACCTTCCTTGTAAAAAAATATCAATTCCCCTAATCATCAAGGATAATTATATCTCTTTGCACTTATGCAATACCATAAACTCTCTCCCATAATCCATTAATGGATTTTCTTCTTTAGATGAACAATATATCACCTCCACATCCTCTTCCATAAGAAGTAATTTCTCTATGGACTTCACAACTCTTTTATTCACTTTTATGTTTTGGAAAACAAACTTTGGCATTTCAAAAGGAAACCTCATTCTCCTACTTCCTCTCAGGTAAATCATCTTCTCATCACTCATATCCTTTTAATTTATATATCTCAAAATAGCTTTGAGTTAATGTCATGGAAACTTCCCTTTCTTATTTCCTCTTAAGGAAATATTCTTCTTCTCTATATTAAGTCTTAAGACTTGGAGCTTCTTCCACCACTCTTATTGAAATATTGGGTGCACAACATGATCCATCCACTTGGAAACCATATGTTCCCAACCTCTCACCTTCCTTCATTTATCTTGTTTACTCATTTTTAAAAATTTAAAATACACAACTACACTATCAAAAAATCAATTTATTGTAACCTTCACCCTCATGGGGTATTCTAAACTCTTCTAAACAAATTATAACTCAACTATACATTTCATGATCTCCTCTAGACTCTCTCTACAAAAACAAAAAATAACATTGCTAATGATCTTACCTTTTTATTTCACTATGACCTCTATTGGTCTCTCTCCTCTCTTAGGATATTATCTTCTTAGCTCTATGAGAGCTCTTTTTTTTTTCAAAAATTGGTCTGACTTTGATTTAATTTGATTCTCTTTCTTGAATAGTTTTTGAGCCATATCTTCCACTCTTTGCTCTCCACCCATAGATAAACTATGGATAACAAATTTCTATTATCTTTCATGGGTGGGTTACCTCACACTCAACATTTTACCTATACCTTCTTCTACACATTTATTATCAACATCAATAAATTTTTCTCTTTTATTTTTTCATTTTTGCATATTTACAACTAACTCTTCATAATAAACTTTGGGTTCTTCACTTATACCTTATCTCACATCTTTCATAGCTCTTGTCTTATGTAATTTACATAACATCCAATATTTCTTGGATTTGATTCAACATCATTGTCAAGTTTAATACCCCTAGTGCTCTTCAAATTTTGTGTGACATATATTCTCCAAAAATATGATTCTATTTGACAAATTATAATATACTAAAAAAAGATCCTCTCACACTTTCTCTACACTTTAAATACTTCTCTCACACTTGCAACAAACACATCTTCTCTACAATGCAAGCTTCTTTTTAAAAACCTGCAATAGACTCAAATAAGATCCTCACATAACCAACACAATAAAACAAAACCTTTCTATAATACTAATTGATGTAGTAATGATATGGGATCCTAATGAATGATTCCATTTGTCATGTAGCCATCGTCACATAGTAGACAACAACCATTCTTTTATTATTAATTCTCAATCCTTAATGAAATATACATTCACACTATGAATATATACTTTACCTATCTCTCTCTAAGCCTCTTTAGGATTTTACAATATCATTCTCTCAATTTTATAATAATAAATTTAATCTTGTGGCCCTCTTTCATATCTTTGACCTCCTTTATCATATTATGTGGCCTTTTTATCTTTATGCTATGGCCATCTTATTTCAGATAAGTAGGAATCCACTCTTATACTATTTGGTTATAATTTTATTTGTGATATCAACCATCCATTGATTTATCTCATCTGAATGATTTTATTTATTTTATAATCTTCAACTTCACATAATAGTGTTGTGAACACATGGATATTTGAGACAATTGAAACATCGTATCTAAAATGGTTATTGGATCATCATCTGTGAACATATTCCCACATACATGGTTGCATTCCCCATTTTTACTACCAATTTAAATTTATGATCAATAGCTTTTCAATGAGATGAAAAATTCCTCATTTTGTGATCTCATGTGAAAGATATGCCACTTGTTAGAGATACAATCCACTGAGGGGGGTGAATCAGTGGTGGAAAACAATCCAATTGAATTCTTAAACCCTTGAAAATACTTAAGAATTCAATACAATCATTCATAAAGCATACATATCATTCATAATAATGAACATAATGCAAGATCACATACACAACATAAGATCTATGTGGGAAACCCTCTTGGGGAATAAAACCCACTCTCAAGCCTGCAAACACATGGACTACTATCCTATAAGATGATAAAAAACAAGAGACTGATCAAGTCCTTCTAATCAGGAACCTTAGTCAGGTCCTTCTAACCTAAGGCCTTTAGTAAAATATCAGTTCCATAAGGAGCACATAAAAACTTAATCAAGTTCTTCTGACCAAAGCTCTTTAGTGAAACCCTATTTCATAAAGATGAACTACCCCTAAGGAAGATCAAGTCCTTTAAACCCTCCTTGAAAAGAACACTTCCACCTTATAACTAATATCTTTAACACATGATGATAGACCTTTGGTTATTTGAAAATTAAATAAACTCTCTCTCTAAATCATACAAGCCTCTCACATAGGTATGCCACAATCTCTCTCCTTCACTCAAATAGTCCTCATATGCACACTCAGATCTCTTCGCATAACTTCAAACTATAAGAACACTATAGTGCCATTAGAAACATGACCTATAGATCATACACACAGACCTTAATATTATCTACTCATCAACCCAATAGTTGGGAATTCTCACTCTCCTTTGATTTCCTTCACTCTCCAACTCTCTTATATATCAGTCTCTTCAAGTCTTCCAAAAAACTTTTGCTTACAAATCTAGAAATCACCATCTTTGATTTCATTATTTATAGAGAATACTTGATAATCAACACCTTGGTCAGCCATTAATAATTCCTTATCCCTTAAGACATATCTCACATGATTAGATATCTCAATAAAAACTTCATAGGTTGTCCATAACACCTATGGGTCACACTTAAGTAGCTACACATTTTAATAAGGCCCTTGTAGCCCTTATAGCTCTCATGGAGACCTATTCACCCATTTAGCACTTTAATAAACACAAGACCACTTCTAATTACATAGGTTAAATCCTTACATCATTTAAAACATCCTTAAATGATTAAAATAACTCATGGTCACCTTTACTTATGATCAAACAACTTAATCACTGACCTGGTGCATAGGAACACTATGAACAAACACATAGTCAGCATCTTAACTTTTGGTCATATATAATAATGATTGATCACACCTCCAAAAACCACACAGAGTATCTCATGGAGTATATAACACTCCCAAAATGCTAAGTCTTAATGAGACATTGAAACAACATCTACATAATCTTAATTACTCTTCTTAGGTCACTTGTAGAACAAGCATGAACACACAATCAACTTTGAACCTAAATATCTTTAACTGTACACTCTTCCATATCTTCAAATTTAGCTCATTAGATGTGCCATGGAGTACTATTCATCTTTTATTTTTATAATATGTGTAAATTCATACTGGATCAAAAGATATGGCCTAAAAACTAGACATTGATCTTTCCTTCACAAATTTAAATATTCAAAAGCAAACGGTCACAGTTAAACTTTGAACACTATGCTCACATCTCGTGTCCTCTCAGATTTAGATCAATTTGATATTATATTAACTTTAATTCATAGGTGCCAATACTCAAAAATTAAACCTTAGTCATTTTGACCTCATCTTGTGCAATCTTGTAATGTTGACTCCACACGCTCCGTTGATCTCTACAGATCAACTAGGTGTTTAACTATCAATGCTCACTATTTGATCAATCTGTACAACACCCACTCATTATTATATATTTATCCTTTACCTTTGCTCAATCATTAAACATCATGTACCTATCCTCATCTCAATTCTTCCTAACTTCTTGGTGTAATGTGAACCATTAATCTTGCTCAAACTTTAACTTGTGCATAAATGGCAAAGTATGGGAACCTTTGAAATACACCTGGAAGGTCAACTTTGTATAGTCATGAATTTTTCCTTAATCACTCACATGTTCTCAAATTTGGACCATATGATCTCCTCACATAAGAAAATCTAACCATGTGACAAATTTTTCTTAAAACCTTCACATGTATGAGATATAATGCCATTAAAATGCCTTCTCAAAATCTTCTATCACAGAGCCAACTATGCTTAGAATTTATCTGGGAGACCAACTTTGCTCCTACATAAATTTTACCTCACATCAACACATGATGTTAAATTTAACACAAATTAAATATGAACAAAACTAAATAAACCCATATGATCACCTTCTCTTGAAACATCCACATGTGTGAGATATTCCACCATAAAAATACTTACTCAGTTTTTTTACCTCATTGCAAATTTGGCTATGGGAAAATACTATCAAAATGCCTAGGATCCTAAATTTGCACTTACATATCTCTAACGCACTACATCGTATGACCTAAAATTTGGTGCATAAGAACTAGGCATAATAATGAACAAACCCATGTGACAATTTCCCCCTTACTCATCCACATGTGGGAATGGTGATGTCATCAAACTGCCTACTCAATTTTTTTTCCACTGGACCCAAAGTGTCTAGATGAAAACTATGGACAACCAGATGAATTCTACTTATGAACACAAGCTCTCAAAGCATAAAAAACCTCTTATAAGACCCTTTACATATGTTAAATAATCCATACTCATCTTTGAACATCTCTAACCATGCTAAAATTGAAGATCAACCCAACCAACTTCAAACACACTAGGACAAACACATTGCACACTTTGTCATTAAAAATTAGGATATCAAATCACTTCATCCACTCACTAGGACACATCCATGACATCACCATGACATCACTAGAAAATATTCAATAACCTCTCCCTTTGTCATTGATTTTAACAAGCATAATATATAGTAATATACAAATCACCTTCCTTCTCTCTAAAAACATTCACACAATAGGAACTTTCTCCCCCTTTGACACAATGACTACATGGGGACCAACTAATATTGAGGACCTAAAAAGACCATCAAAAATAGGAAAGGACCATATTATAAATATGATACAAACTACCCTTTACTTTTAGCCTACCTCTTTTTGCCTTGACAACATCTTTCTTGCTCCATGCCAACACTCACTTCAACCAAGCACTGCAACTAATGAAGACAGAACACACAAAACATTGATAACTAATGGAAATTACCAAGAAACATTTGAGGACCCCCCCCTAAGATATCTGAGACATTTTACTTTATGAGCATATTCAGATATCCACACACCATGAATAACCACCATGCATGCTTACCAACCTTGTTTCTCAAGACACTTCCATGACTACCAAATTTACATCTACATTATAGCTTCTTTACAAAACTTTGGAGCAATCTTATGAAATTGTTGCTCCTCCTTAACCATATACATTCTATTGATTCATAGAGAAAGAAATGACACCCAAATTTTGTCTTAGAGACTCAAATGTAGCTTTTGATAATGGTTTGGTTATAATATCTACAAGTTGCTCTTTTGTAGGTACATGCTCCAACTTAACACATTGATTAATCACTTGTTCTCTCAAGAAATGATATCTAATAGGAATGTGATTAGTTTTTGAGTGCATAACAAGATTCTTTGAGATAGTAATTTCACTAGTATTATCATAATAAATAGGAAAAGGTCCATTTTGTCTTACCTTATAATCCTCCAAAGTTTGTTTCATCCAATGACTTGAGTACAACAAGAGGAAACTTCTATATACTCAACTTATGTAGTTGATAGAGACATTGAAGCTTGCTTCTTTTTTAGCCAAGATGCCAATTATTCTCCTATGAGGAATACCCCACCATTGGTACTCCTCCTATCATCAACACATCCTACCCAATTTGCATTAGTGTATGATTTCAAAGAGAATTCTTTACTCTTAGGATACCATAGACCATACTCTATGGTGCCTTTGAGATATCTCAAGATCCTTTTGACTAATTTCAAGTGATATTCTCTAGGGTCATCTTGAAACCTTCCTAAAAGACCCACTACTTGCATGATGTTAGGCCTAGAAGTAGTAGAGTACAAAAGACTTCCAATCATGGATCTATATAAATTTTGATCAACTTTTAGTGAGTCATCTAGTTTACTTAACTTACATCTTGTGATCATTGGAGTACCCATTGGCTTAAAATCCATCATGTCAAACTTCATTAGTATATCTTTGAAGTATTTATCTTGTGAAATGAATACCCCTGTATCAAGTTGATTAATATGTAATCCTAAGAAAAAAGATAGTTCTCTCAACATTGATATTTCAACCTTAGTCTTCATAGTGTCTACAAATTCTCTACTCATTTTATCATTGTTAGATCCAAAAACTATGTCATTAACATATACAAAAACTATCAATTGATGATTTCCTTCTATCTTAATGTACAAATTACATTAGCTACCCCTATTTAAAAACCTTGACTCAAGAGATACTTATCTAACCTGTCATACCAGGCTCTATGAGCTTATTTAAGACCATATAGAGCCTTCTTTAGTTTGCACACAAGATCTTGATTACTTGACATTAAGTATCCTTTAGGTAACTCAATGCAAACTTCTTCTATGTTTCCATTCAAGAATGCATATTTCACATCCATTTGATATACCTTAAAACATTTGAAATTTGCATATGTCAAGAAGAGTCTAATTACTTCCATTCTTGCTATAGAAGCAAAAGTTTCATCAAAATCTATTCATTCAAGCTGAGCATATCCTTTACACACCAACTAGCCTTGTTCCTTGTGACTTCTCTTTTCTCATTCATTTTATTTTTAAAAACCCACTTGGTACCTATCACATTTTTATCTTTTGGCCTAGGACCTAAGTCCCATGTTTCATTATTTTCTATTTGATTAATTTCTTCACTCATTACAATATTCCAACTATCATATTTGCTAGCTTCCATGAATGTTTTGGGTTCAATCATGGATAACAGAGCTAAGTCCTATTGATTTTGATTGATCAACAATCTCCTTCTAGTTTGCAACCTTACACCAACATTTCCAATAATTTGGGAGATCGGATGATTTTTTTGAAATTTTCTAGATGAAGCTTTAGAGTATTGTCTTTTTTTTCCTCATCTTCATCATCTTATTGAATGGATAACTCATCATTATTTATAACAAAATTCTGAATTGAATCACTTACCTACAATTTTGGATTTTTAAATCTACTTGACTTATCTACCCTTACATTTGAACTTTCAACAATCTTGTGAAGTCTCTTATTAAAGCACCTATAGGAGGTAATGATAGAGAATTAACCTAAAAAGATGACCTCATCATATCTTGAATCAAATTTGCCAAGATTATCTTCATCTCTTTTGATGAAGCACCTCCTCCCAAGCACTCTAAAATGTTGGCCATTAGCTGCTCTATTCTTCCAATACTCATAAGGAGTCTTATCACCATTTAATCTGATTTGATACCTATTTAGGATGTAAAAAAAAGTGTTGGATACCTCTTCCAAATAGCCATCTAATAATTTTACATCTTGAATCATGGTTCTACTCATATCTAAAATAGTCCTATTCTTGTTTTCAACAACACTATTCTGTTGTGGTGTTCTAGTGGCAAATTATTATCTTCTTATCCCTTATTTTTCACAAAAATCATCAAACTTATGAGAACAAAAATCGCTTCCTCTATCTTATCTCACACATTTGATCTTTGAACCTTTATCATTTTTAACAAGGGCTTTAAATGCCACAAATATTGCAAAAGCTTCTGATTTTTCTTTAAGAAAGAATATCCAAGTCATCCTAGTAAAATCATCAATGAGAAGCATGAAGTAGCTATTACCTTGAATACTTTGAGTTCTCATAGGTTCACATAGATAAGTGTGGATCAAATCCAATGGCTTTGTAGTGGAGAATTCCTTGTTTTTGTATCTTCTCTTGGTTTTATTCCCATGAAGACATGCCTTGAAAAGAGAATGAGGAATCTTAGAATTCTTAGGAATATGCCTTACCAACCCCTTTGAACTGATCTTTACCATATTATCAAAATTTATATGTCCAAACTTTTATGCGAAATCCAACTTTATTCTAAATGACTCATGAAACACTTCTTCTTCTAGGATTCATGGAATACATATTTTATCTTTACAACTAATCTATCATATTTTATCTTTCTTACTTCACATACATCATCATGAAAAGTTACAACATTTCCTTGATTACACATCACATTTGGCTTACACTTAAAAGATTATGTTTCAAACCTTTTGACATATAAGACATTCTTAGTCTTCATATGACCATTGTATAAACTCACAGTACCTTTGCCAATAATGTTAGCAAATTTGTTGTCACTAAATCTCACTGCACCTGGGTTGGTGTTCTTTAGAGAGATAAACTTGCTCTTGTCTCCTATCATATTATTTGAGTATCCACTATCTATGAACGATATGTTATTCTCATCTTCTTGAGTATGCAAGGTTGATTAAACAAACAATGACTCTTCCTTTGGTGGTCTGCTTGAATTTTGCTTCTTTTCTTCTTTAGAATTAGTCTCCTTAAACCATTTGATGGTGTCAATGACTTGTATATCCTTTTTCCAAAATGCTCTTATGTAGTTTTTAGCTATATGAACTTATTGCTTATAATTGTAGCATATGAGATACCTTTTGATCTCTAGAGAGAGAGAGAGAGAGAAATTCCTATATCTATGATCAAATTCATTACAGGAGAAGCAATACCCATTAAAGACATAGTTCATATTTGACCTCCTTTTTTCTTGACCATTACTAATCAATGAATTTTCATTCTTGACCCTTTTGTTAGAGATGGAATCCCTTTTATCTCTAGATAATAACACATCTAAGTAAGTCATGACTTTACTTTCTAATTATTATTTATTCATCATGATCTATAGTTGTGTTGCCTCTAGATCTTGCACTTGTGTCTTCACACTATTATTCTAATAAAACACATACTAGTTTATCTTGAAGACAAGCCATAACCTCTTTGTCAATAAATTTTTAGAGGTACAAGAAGGACTTGGATTTGATACCAATTGTTATAGGTGTAATCCACTGATAAGGTGGGTGAATAAGTGGTGGAAAATAATTCAACTTAATTTCCAAACCCTTGAAAATACTTAAGCATTCAATACAATCATTCATGAAGCATACAGATCATTCACAACAGTGAATAATGAATATAATTCAAGATCACATACACAACATAAGATATACATGGGAAACCCTATTATGGAATAAAACCCACTCTCAATCCTAAAAACACATGGACTATTATCCTATAAGATGATCACAAATAAGAGATTGATCAAGTCCTTTTGATTAGGAAACTTGGTCAAGTCCTTCTGACTTAAGGCCTTTAGTGCAATAGTAGTTCCATAAGAAGCACCTACCCCTAAGATAATCAAATTCCTTTTGACCACCTATTCATTCAAGTCCTTCTGACCTACAACCTTGATCAAGTCCTTCTAACCAAAGGTCTTTAGTGAAACCTTTTTTCATAAGGAGCAACTACCCCTAAGGAAGATCAAGTCCTTTAAACCCTCCTTGAAATGAACACTTCCACCTTAGAACTGATGTCTTCAACACCTGATGATGGACCTCTAATTATCTAATAACTAAAAAATCTCTCTCTAACTCATACACACCTCTCACATAGGCATTTTATAATCTCTCTCCTTCACTCAAAGAGTCCTCATATGCACACTCAAATCTCTTAGCACAACTTCAAACTATAAGAACACTATACTATTATCAAAAACATGACCTATAGATCATACACAGACATTAATATTCTCTTCTCATCAACCCAACAATTATGTACTCTCACTCTCCTCTGATTTCCTTTGCTCTCCAATTCTCTCACATACCAATCTCTTCAAGTCTTCTGAAAACCTCTCACTTATAAATCTAGAAATCACCATATTTGATTTCACTATTTATAGAGCATACTTGATAATCAACACCTTGGTCAGCCATTAGGCATGCCTTAATCTTGAATAAATCTCTCACATGAAGACATAACTCAATAAAAACTTCATAGGTCATCCATAGCACCTATGGGTCACCCTTAAGCAACTACACCTTTTAATAAGGCCCTTATAGCCCTTATAGCTCTCATGGAGACCTATTCACCCGTTTATCACTTTAATAAACATAGGACCACTTAAAAATACATATATCTACTCCTTATGTCCCCTAATATATCTTCAAATGATTACAATTACTCATGCTCACCTTTGTGTATACTCAAACAACTCAATCATTGACCTAGTGCACAGGAACACTATGAACAAACACACAGTCAACTTCTTAAATTTTGTTCATACAAAATAATGATTGATCACACCTCCAAAAACCACATATATCATCTTCATGGAGTTTATAACATTCCTAAAAGGCTAATTCATCATGAGACATTGAAACAACATCTATATACACTCAATTACTCTTCTCAGGTCACCTGCAGAATAATCACGAACACATAATCAACTTTAAACCTAAATATATTTTATTATACACACTTCTAAATCTTCAATTAGGTTCATTAGATGTGTCATGGAGTCTTATTCATATTTTATTTTTATAACATGTGAAAATTCATTATAGATCAAAAGATATGGCCTAAAAACTAGACACTAGTCTTTCCTTCACAAATTCAAATATTCAAAAGTAAACAATCATAGTTAAACTTCAAACACTATGCTTGCATCTTGTGTCATCTCAGCTTTAGATTAATTATGCACCAGTGATCTTGTTTGAACTTTAATGTATAGGTTCCAATGATCAAACATTAAACCTTAGTTACTTTGAACTCAACTCGTATAATCTTGTAATGTTGACTCCACACACTCTGTCGATCTCTATGAATCAACTAGGTCTTTAACTATCAACACTTACTGTTCAATCAATTTGTATGAACACCCACTTGATATTAGATCCTTATCCTTTACCTTTGCTTAATTTTTAAACATTGTGCACTTGTCTTCATCTTATTTCTTCTTGACTTCTTAGAGTAACATGAACCATTGATCTTTCTTGAACTTTAACTTGTTCAAAAATGACTAAGTACGAGAACCTTTGAAATATGCCTAGAAGGCCAACTTTGCACAGTCATAACTTTTACCTCGCTTACTCGCATGTTAATCAAATTTAGAACATATGGTATCCTCACATAGGAGAATCCAACCATGTGAAAAATTAATCTTGAAATATTTTCATGTGTGAGATATAATTCAATTAATTTTACTTCTAAAAATCTTCTGTCATAGAGCTAACTATGCTTAAAATTTATCTAGGAAACCAACTTTTTTCTTGCATAACTTTTTCCATGCTTCAGCGCATGATATAAAATTTATAAAAAATTAACCATGAATAAAATTAAATAAAAAAATATGCTCACCTTCTCCTAAAATTTCCACATGTGTGAGATATTACACCATCAAAATTCTTACTCGGTTCTTCTTGCCTCAATGCAAATTTGGCTAAGTATGGGAAAATATTGTCACAATGCTTGGGACCTCAAATTTGTACTTGAATATATTTTATGTACTTGATTTCATGAAGTAAAATTTGGCACATAATAACTAAGCATAATACTGAACAAACCCATGTGACCATTTCCTCCTTACTCATCCACACATGGCAATGGTGATGTCATCAAACTACCTACTCAAATTTTCTACCACTAGACCCAAAATGTCTAGATGAAAACTATGAAAAACCATATGAGTTAAAATTATTAACACAAGCTCTAAAATCATATAAAACCTCTTATAGGACCCCTTGAACATGATCAATAATCCATACTCATCCTTGAACATCTCTAACCATGCCAAAATTGAAGATCAACCAAGCCAACTTCAAGCACACTAGGACAAGCACATTGCACACTTTGTCATTATCACTTAGGATATCAAAGCACTTCATCCACTCATCAAAAAACCTCCATGACATCACCATGAAATCACTAAAAACTCTCCAACACCATATATTTGTTATGTTACATGCACTATAAACTGGGATCTTCATGAAAAAATGATGATATTAAACAACATAATTATGACACATGTCAATATTTGAAGCCTATATTTAATAGAATTTATGTCACATTTTTGTTATCCATATAATATATGGACCCATGGAAGTTTTAATTTCAATTAATAGTGATGAATGCATTGAAACTTTTGAACTCTGGTCTTTGTGAACCCCCTAATTCTGTTCACTTTGTAAACTCCATGTATATTTTTTGAGGTTGTTGAAGTCCATGAACTCCATGGAGATTTTATAAGGTTTTTAAAATATATAAAATTCATGAGGCATTTCCAAGACTATTAAGTTTTTTGGGGATTTAATGAGGCCATTTAACTTTGGGAAATCCATGGGGATTTTATGAGGCTATAAATCCATTGGAATATACATTCCAATTATTTTTTACATCATGTTTGATTGTGAATTATTTTAGCTTAATAATTTTACATGAATGAGGATTAAATTATCTATGGCCTCCATTAGTCATAATGTCTACATGAAATATTATAATACTTAGAGTGGCCACTATGATACCTATAACTTTATCCTATTGAGGCATGCTAACTTTGTGATTACCATTAAACATGTGCCTTGAAGCTATGTATTATGTGACTTAATTAGGGACTATTATTGGATACACATGTATAAAATTGATTGATGTGACAAATTTATCAATTTTTTTTGATGAAAATAAAAAAATTAACTTGGTGGCATTGTGTTACCACTTACGATAGTGCCTATGGCTATTGCTACATGGTTCTTAGTTTTATGTGCAATTGGTGCATTTAACATGCTAACAGGAAGAACATGGATAAATAAGATATGTTCAATCCCATATTTGGTACATCGATGCTTGAAGTATATGCATAGAAATTGAGTGGTTAAAATATTAGGTGTTGCTTATGAATATCCCATATAGCCTAGTAAATTTACTCCTATGCGGCTATAAATCTATATTTTTACAACCTGTACAAGTTTAACCTATGAGATAAAATTAAAGGCAAGTTGTTAAATTTCCTCAATGAGCAATCCTCTAGTATAATTTACACCAGTGATCTATTCAAATTACTTAAATATTACCTAGCTCTTCACATCCTACAATATACTCACAAAGATTTGTGAACATAGTATACAAAGAACATAAATACATTCTCCAGACATATAATAGTGTCCAAAAATTATAATGGATACTATTAATGTGGACAAAATACAAGATAATATTATTTATTATGATGATACTATATATTTTACAGCTCATGAACACTTATACTATTCAAAAAATGGTATATATGTTACTCCTCACCCACATCATGTGACTTTTGCATTAATTGATCTAAGACCTATACTTGAGCATCCTATTGATGGAATCATATATTATTTGGGTTATGATTTAAACAAAATAATTCAAATTTACAAAAAAAAAAACCTATGCAAGACATGTTTTATTGGTACACATAGTTGATTGATGTTATTCATCATATACATAGTGAATTACATATCCATTTTCTACGCACATGTTTTTCATGGTATACATGAGTGGGATGTAGGACATACATGTTAAATATCATGTATATACATGAAAATTCATGGCATTAATATACCTATGGGAAACCTTTATATGCTAGGGCCATGCCCATATTAAGGTCATCTTCATACATTCTCAGGATATTAGTCCATTGATTATAGTAGACTACTATAAATAACCTAATCTTTCTCATAATTTCTAGAGTGATATTTTATATAGATACTATGATTATCTATATTATATGATGATATTTATTGATTATACTAATGAATATTTATTTTTTTCATGCATGAATGATATTGATGATGGTGACGTTTCTTGATAAATGATGTATGATATACTGATAATCTATATTTTCTAGTACTTTAACTGTGTTTTACCATGTTTTGTTAGTGGATCTTTTAGTTGATGTCATGACCATTTCATCGATGTCATGTCATGTCAGATTTGTGTCATTTTTTATATGTTTACGCACTTCTTAATCATGATATTATGTGCATGTGCATGTGTGGTTAAATATATGACTATTACTATCAACTTATTACAATGATTGCTATCACACATACTTATATTATGTGATGATACCATGATTTATATTATGCATATAATTTGACATTATTTATGAATTAAATATCACTTCAATATTATACACTTGAAAAATACATATCATGGATGTACCTTTATCTTCCAAACCTTTCTTTCTATCAAATTGCTTGCTTTTTCTATTTCTCTGTACTCATTACTTATCTCTTAGTCTAATCAATGTTATTCTAATGACTCAAACTTTATATCTTTCCCATAATGTTGTAAACCTAATTATATTCAATCTCTATAAGTTCTAGACCTATACCTATTTTCTAACTACCCATAAACTTGTGTCCTAGTTAGATGCCTATGTCAACATAAGTGTCCTACCCCAACACAAGTGTATAGTGCCCTAAAGTCATCCAATTTTCAAATGAAACATATTTATATGGTCAGACTAAGTGATTTAATAGGGTATGTTATCCATAAGGATTCATACAAATATAATATCTATACTCATTCATTCCTCACCTAGCACAAACTTAGCACATACCAAAAAAAATCACAAGGTAATTTACCAAAGGCATTCAATCAAACACTCAAATGAGTAAAGGTTCCCTATTTTCTCCTATTTTCGTATTAGTCATAGGGACAATATATCTACAAGTATGAAGTACTGAATGAACATCCCATGAGTTACATTCACTAAGTTACAAGCTAGGTCAATATTATACTTGCTTATCACACTTTGCATGATACACATAAGCCAACACATAGAGGATAACTACATAAATCTTAAGCCCTCTTCAGAGTATTTTCTATGTCTGTAGTGCTCATTCATATAGGGGTATTTAGGGAAACTATACACCATATGCCTAATAACCCATTTTACCACAACTAATATGAAGATGAAGAACCAGGTTTTTTTTCTATTTGATAATGAGTGATAGTCCATGACCCTGAACTCAATGCACCACAATCAAGGTGACAAAACATAAAATCATCCAAGTTATTACATCAATTTTCAATAGGTATTCCATACTAGACACCTATGTTTAATCTAGATAGAAGTGTCAACACAACCATCCTAGGTTGACACGTGTCTGAGATTTCATATGTATACTTTTTAGAATCAGGTGACTGATTTGAATCTAGATCTAGTCTACTTTCTCCCTATTCTAAATTTAGATCCATATTAGTATTATAACTAGATAATACAATCTATAACATAACTATACTTTACATTTTTAGCATATCTTAGCATAATAAATTTAGTATATGTTTATCCAAGTTTTGCAATTAATTGGCTTGCTATAAAGATAATTTATCATCCTTGTGCCCTAGGCTATCTCTACCCCTTTAACCATATATTACTTAATTTCAATTTTAGGGTTAAAAATTTGGTGAACCTAATCTATATGAATGAAAAATATTCTAGGGTATTGTTTCTTAGGGTTTCCTATGTTATTCATAGTTTATCTCTTTCATTATTTTTCAAAAAATAAACTAAAAATCTCCTCCATGGCCAAATTGACCCAAAAATGGAAAAATTTGAAAGATAATAAATGTATATTTGTTAAGATCTATCCCTTCACAACTAAATATATTAAATAATACCAGATGAGGACAAGCGGGCATATGTGATGCCTTAACTTTCAAAAAATATCAAAGGTACTTCTATCTACCATCCTAAACACACTATTCACCAATGGTTTATATGGGAATTTATGGCCCATGATATTAATCACCAATAAGGAAATTCATCTAATCATTTATTTCATGCACTTTATACCACCAAAAAGGATACATATGAGCAAGATGCTCCTTCATATAATCATCAAAAGTTTTGACAACTACATAAGTAAATTATGGTTGATTTACAAATTGCTTATAATGGGGATATTCATTCAAATAAAATAATTCAAACTCCATAATTAAAACATTTACAAATAATATACCCCTTATCAAGGGTGATGATGCCTTTTTCCTTTCATTTGACATTGGAAATTTTGAAAAGATTAACCAAGACATCATGGCATCTTTACCAAGTAACATTAAGGCACCAAGAAGAAAGAAGCATTACAAGCATAAGGTGCAAAGTTTACTAATGTTCTAAACTCATTAGATGACATATAAAAGGTACCACAATTTAGATATCCAATGCCATTACCAATGTATCCTAAATTTAGTGATTTAGAACTTGAACTTGTTATCCATGAGGATTATGATACTCATATGCCTAAATTAAAGAGAAGTGATGGATTAGAATCAATGATAACACATATTAAAAACACCATAATTCTCATGGAGTATATTATTTTTATGAAGAACACTATTAGGGATCTTCAAAAATAGGTTTCTATACTTCAAATGCAAATGGTTTTACATAATCCTAATGCAAATGTTACCTCATTAAAAAATCAACCTATTGCACAATGTATACTTCAATACCCTTATCCACAAGATTTTGAACTACTAGATTTACCTCTCTTTTTGAGTCATAAATACCTATTCAATCACATGATTAACTCTATACATTATTTTGGTCAATGTGCAAAAAATGACAAATTATTACTAAAGGTATTCCATATGAGCATTTATGATGAAGCTCATAATTGGTTTTATATCCTAACAAAGGAGTTTTTAACTAATTTTTCATAATTGTAAGTTGCATTCTTCATGGATTTCAATATCCATAAGGTGACAAAACTTATAATAGAACATTTTCACAATTTCAAATAATGTGATGATGATTCCCTTCAAGATTATATCATTTGATTTATAAGTAAATCATATGAGCTAGCATTTACACCTTTAGATTTTGAGTTGGATTTCATTTTTAGTAGAGGTATTCTTTATCCATTTAATGAAAGAGCATTACACAAATAATAGGAGTCATTTACCTATTTATATGTGGATGTGCATGTAATTAACATAGTTTTTGAACAATGGAAGAATTGTATTATATTCAACATATTTATGAGATAAATACAAAGATATAACCATAGAGACAATAAAAGAACCTCCTAATAAATAGGGAAGAATAATAAAAAATAACCTGGAATATAGTCATGGGTATAAAAAATCTAACCACTAACCTAAGTAAATCTATAATTACTACTTACCATAGTAAATCTACTCATGTGAACACTAAAAATTCCCAACATTCACCCCCTTAGTGTGAACATGGGGAGATGCCAACACTAATGAACTATAACATGTTGTCACAAGACTTGTACATGACATGATAGAAATATAGACTATGGGAACTACATCTGACATGAATAGTGATCCATCAACCTATTCATGTGAATACATGTTTTATGAATTAGGACCCATGAACCAACTTATACAAAAACTTCAACCAACCAATCACACTTCTTACATGTTTTCTATAGTATCTACGATCTAGATCTCTATAATATTTTTACATTGGGGGAGTACTATGGAAAAGTTTCAAAATAATAATAATATGAGATGTTTTTAATAATTTCATTTGTATCCACCATTATTGACTGATGCCACTTAATATTGAACAACATAATAAACTACTATTGTCACTATAAGTTCCCCTTGGCTTTAGTTATTTTGGTGTACTTGTCATTGCATAATAGTTTATATGGATGTCAGTTTTAATCGATAATACATCTGATTAAAATAATAATTTTTAAAATGATGACATTCATACTTTATTGACACACAAATTAATAAATTATATGATATACCTAATGATAATACAACTATAAATTACCAAAAAATTCTTAGACTTAAAAAATGTCACTATTTTTGACAACACAATATTAAAATGAATCATAATCAAATATGATCATAATTAAAACTAAGGGTAAAGATACTAAAATATCAAATGAAATTGACACTTTGATAATGGAATTATAACATAAAGTATAATTAAAAAACATGGTTTTATAAACTTAACACCATAACCTAAAAACTTAAAACTGAAAACACTAAATGTTTAAATCTAATATAAACATCTAAACTCAAACTTTAAGCTATTGACTAATAACTTTGAAGAACTATCTTATAGATAATGAAGTAGCCTAAAAAGACATTTTGAATTTGAAATATATACTTATATGCATATTCAAGGGACTCTAAATAATTAATAATCCTAAAAAAAACATATAAAGAAAGACTCAACTTTTACACATTTTATTCCTGCACGCATGGATTTGGTTAGTTGAATATGACAAATTTGTAGGATGAAACCATCATATTTGAGTAGAACACTCGAGACTTGCACTTAAATGCAAAGAGACTACACTAAAATAAAATCATGAAGATTATAATTGTATGGTAGAGATAGGATACAGATGATATATAGAGAAGCTGAAGCCAATGTGTGTTATTCCAAGATTGAGTTACAACACAAATCTTAGCCAATATAACTACGTAGCTTGAGAACTTTGATTGAAGTGAGAATATATGTGGAAAGTGTTGATTGTGGATGAATGTAGGTAAAACCAGATATAATGTTTCACTCACTATGAACAAAATTTGTATATTCTTTCTTTGATTTTGTGGAAGATAATGCATAAAGATCATGTATATATCTTTTATCAATTCTGTAGTAGTAGGTAAATACCCCAAGATGCAATATATATATATATATATATATATATATATATATATATATATATATATATATATAAATATATATGGTGTCTTCCTTCAAAACACCTCTCTACTCAGATAATCCATTGTGCTAATAAATAGGAAGGAATAATAACAAATAACCTATAATAGAGTCACTGGTATAACAAATCTAACCACTAACATACATAAACCCAGAATTACTACTCACCATAGTAAATATACTCATGTGAACACTATAAATTCCCAACAGTGCATACATATGCTTCATTCATAATTACTCAATCAAAGGAGCTTAACATATCCCATTTTAAATACCAAAGTTTAATACTTCACACAAAGGAGGGGGATGAATTACCAAATGATAATGATGAAAAAACATTATGGTGTTCATATTCTTTATATGGAAGCTTTATAAATTTTACTCAATATGGGACCCATGCAAGGCCCAATCCTATGTCAAGTCCTCAAGTTAAAAAAATCAAACATCATCCATGCCAAAAATATTTAATAATCACATTATTCATGGGTGGTGATTATTTTTGACATAACCATGTTAATCCTACACAAACAAAAACTACTTGCAATGTAAGATGTTTACAATCTGTTGGCTTTGATCTAAAAGACTTAAAAAACAAAGGAGGTTGGAAAGAAGTTTTGGGAAACATAACACTACCAATTACTTGTGGTCCTAAAGTGATTAAAACATGGGTTTGGGTTATGACATAAAAATATTAATATGCATTTACATTGGGCACTCTTTGGTCATATCAAATGGAAGAAAAAATTGACCAAAATCAATAATGTATTTCTTTTTCTCATGAAGGCAAATTGATCCATATTCCAAATGATAGCATTGGTTCTTCTATTACACATGTAAAATGTGAGATGAAAATGTTATGAACCATTTCCACCTATCCAACCATGATTAAAACAATGTAAAAGATCCAAATTAAGATTACAAGGTCTCACATATTCCAAAAATACAAAAAAAAAAAAAAAAACTTCAAAAATCCAAAAATATTTCTAGCATTTACATGTTCTACTAGATCCTTAGTATTTATGTTTTTGGTTCCATGTTGGTATATAACATATCATTTATTTATATATACACATATTTCAAACATATTTTGAGTGTGATTTATGAATACATAAATACATGATCTATGCACTTTCGGATGTTGGGCCTTCCCTCTACTAATGTCATGTGGACATTGGGGGCATCCACTTATTTGATCATGATACATCCAGGTTATATAATTATATGGTAATTTTTAATTATCATGTTTGAGATAATGTAATTACACATGCATTTATCCATGCTTATATATTCTATAATGTACTTGATATGTTATGTACTTAATTTTTTTTTCTAACACATATGATCCATGGACTAGTATGTTATGTTTATACTAGTTTCTTATGCTTTCATTCATGCACTTCCTTAAGCATCTTGCTTGTTTGAGAATTTGAATATTCTCCATTTTTTATAGCCTCCATTCTTTTGTTTTTCTATTTTACATTTGAATACATCATTTCTTATTGTATGAATGCTTGAATATGTCATTTTTGCTTTTGTGAACATTTGACTAAGTCATGTCCCTTTGATTGTGTGATATTTAAATAGGCTCCTTGCTTGAGGTCTCTTTGGACCATTATCTTCTATTTTGATTTTGAGTGATATTGTGTGTATTCTTGGTTTCTTTTTGAGCTTGTACCGTTACTCTCTATATATTGCCATGATCTATATCATGTATCATAGGCCTTGATGTGATCACATTTTGTGCATTTCCATGATATATCTACTAAGACATGTTCCCTCTATATGATACATGATACATTCATAGTTTGCACTATTATATTGTCCTTTTGAGGTAAAGTAAATACCATTTTCTACTTCCCCTCACATCAACGGGGGGAATATTAGTGGGGGCATGACCTAGAGGCATGAATTCCACATTCTTCACATATTCAGATTATAGTGGGGGGTGTGTTTTAAAAACATGTTCTCCAAATTTGTCACAATTATAGATTCAGTGGGGGCATGTTTTAAAAACATGATCTCCACACTTATTCAGTATTTAACATACCCATATTATAGTAGGGCATGTTTTAGAAACATGTCCTCCACATTGGAACTTATATCAAAATTAAAATTAATCCATATATAGTGGAGGAGTGTTATCATAAACATGTCCTACACACTAGTTCAAATTCCAAATTGGCCAAATTCATAGTTATATGATATATATACACATTTTTGGTAGAATTATATACATTGGTACCATTTTTATACATAATTTTAGTATGAGACATATATAAGGTGCATAGGTTATGCAAAGAGCACCTAAAATTTGAAAAATCAAATTAGATTTCAGATTTTAAATACTTCTATGGACTATCATCACCCACCAGGTTGGAATATTATGATTTGTATTGAGCCAATCTATTGGTTCATTTTTGGTATGGTTGAGGTGACTAAATCACTCAATCTTTCCAAATTTATAGGCTATACTTGATTACATCATGCAAACTCACTAGTTATATAGTGTGAGTTTACTGAGTTCACTCATGCCCCTCAGATTATAAGTATGAATGGGTTACATGGTTGAGATAATATCAATTGTTGGGTGGCAACTCAAATTTTCTCTAAAATTAGGGGCATGTGTCCTCAAATATTTCTCTATCTCTCTAGATAAATTCACTTTCGATATTTTATATTTGTCCTTATCATATATCTAATGATTCATAATGATATATCTTTTCAAATTAAATGGCCAAAAGGCAAAGTGGTTACATCAATACATATGTGTACTCCTAAACATTGATATCTTTAAATTTCAATCTTTCAATACTTTCAATTTTAGATTATATGCATTGATTACAAATTTTAGCATGCTTGTGGTTGTAGGTCAATTACTAGCAAACCACTCAAGTTGGATTCAAGTAAAGGCAAGGTGTGTTATACACACCCAAGTATGCATTTATTTTCATTTAAACTAGTAATTTTATTACTATATTAAAGGGAGGAAATGTAGACACTATTTTTGAATTATATTACACCTCAATCTTATACACTTGGAAAATATATATCATGGATGTACCTTCAATGTCTAGACCTTTTCCACTGCCAATGGCTCACATTTTCTCTCTATATGTTCTCATTGATTATCTCTTAGTTTAACTAATGCTATTATGATAAATTAGACCTTCTATCTTTCATAAAATGTTGTAAATTGACTTATATTCCATCTCTACAAGTCTTTGATATGTACCTATTATCCAATTACCCAAACACTTATGTCTTAGTTAGTCACCTACATTGACATAAGTGTCCTACCCCAACGTAAGTGTCTAGTGACTTAAAGTCATAATTTGTAAAAGAAATTAATTTCTATCATCGACCTAAGTGATTTAATGTGAGATATTATCCAAAGGGATTGATATAAATATAGGATCAATACTCATTCATTCCTCACCTAGCATAGACATAGCATAAACCAAACAACTCACAAGGAAATTTACCAATGGAATTCAATCAAGCACTCAAGTGATCAAAGCTTTCCTATTTTATAATATTTCCATAGTAGTCATAGGGAAAACACATCTATAGGTTTGAATTACTGAAGAATCATCCCATGAGCTATATTTTCCAAGTTATATGATAGGTCACTATTTTACTTAATTATCACACATTGTATGATACACACACAATCCAACACTTAGGAGAGAACTACATAAGTTTGAGGCCCTCATACGAGTATTAGATATTTAGGTAATAATCACTAGTAGAGGGGTATTTGGGGTAGCTTGACATTGTGTGCCCACTAACCCATTTTTACCATAGCCAATATGAAGATGAAGAACTAGGGTTTTGATAATTAACAAAGAGTGACATTCCATGACCTAGATATGAATGTAAAAGAGGGAAGGTGAAATACAACCCAAAAGCATCTAGGTGGTCACATCTAGTTTCATTAGGTATTCTATACTGGACACTTATGTTCAATCTATGTAGAAGAATCGACATAAGTGTTTGAGGCTCTAGAGGGTCAATTTTTCAAATCAGGTGATTGATCCAAAATCTAGATATATATCTATATTAACATAAAAACTAGCTAGGTATCTTATTTTCATTATCATTACAATATCTAGCATAGTTTTAATTTCTATATCAACATATCTCAACACAATAAATTCATTATATGTTTATCTGAGTTTGGTAATTAATTGGATTACTATAGAGATAGTTTATCATCCTTGTGCCCTAGGCTATCTCTACCCATTTAAACCTAGATTCCCTAATCTATTTTAGGGTTAAACACTAATATGACTCTCATTACTTTGTGCATAATTGACATATCTGCTATAAATTGATACTTGTATGCCAATATCCTTATATTACACATATCATGTGTTCTTGAATGATGAAAATACTTATATGATGACATATATTATTATGTTTGTATACATAATTTACATGATTATAATTTTATATATAATACATGATACCCATAACTATTTCTTTTGAGATGCATAATTTACAAGATTCATCTCTCATATAAAAAGGGATGCATACAATAGTCTTGTTTAAGAAGTTCATGCCATGACATATATATAGTTCACATTTTGAGATAGATTTTCTAATTCAAATGAGTCAAATTGAGTATATTAAGACATACTGGGTTATTCTATAGGATTGTGAGGAATATTTGAGGTATTATATGACATTGTGATAGACAAATGTTGACATTCATATCACTTTGGAGATAGATGGATCATATTGGCACATGGGCCTTGTTCATGTTTTTATTTATTTATTGATGATCACTGGGGAATGATGGTGTTATATAAACACTTTGGGTCTATAATCCATCTACTATAGTCAATAATTTTATGTACAAACCTATTTCAGGGGTCTACTTTAATATACAAAACTATATTGGGGTTCCACTTTGACAAACAAACCTTATTTCAGGGTTTCAAAAAATAGCTATTATGATATACAGAGAAGTCTAGTTGACATTATTATTTATCTCAAATTTTATCACTCCTCTAGTGTTTTTTTTAGGACATTTACACTCCTTAATTCATAGTTTCAGTGGTTGAATCTCCTTGGGGCATGATCACCTCATTATATTCTCTAAAAAAATTAAAAAAGTGGTAGGTTAGTTCATGTACCTATTGTGACCCAATAAACCCCATTTATTTTTGATAAATAAGGACCCTATCACATTCTGAGTAGATGCTTGGATTTCATTTTAATAGTTCATTTTGAGAGTTTGAGCTAAAATAAATTAGTTACACCTAGGTCTAAAGGGTTCACACTTAATTTAAAAAATTGGTTGTTTTAAATCAATAAAGTCCCAAGGATAAACACATAAATATTTAAAATCATGATCACGTTTAATAAAGATCTCACAAAACCCATACAATTTTGTGACCCATGATCACTCCAAGACTACCATGTATCCTCTAATTATGCTCACATTTGCCTTAATTTTTTAATATCATAAAAAGTGATCACAAAATTTTAAAATAAAAATGAGTTGTACTTTTTTGTTGATCATAGGGACAAGACTATAAAACACTGTGAGAGACTCTAAAAAACTATAAGGGACTACAAGAGACAATTGGAAAATATGAGGGACTTTGAGAGATTACAACGGACTCTAAGTGATTGTGAGATGCTCTAAATGACTGGGAGATACTACGAGGTACTACAAGGGGCCATGAGAGACTCTAAGGGACTATGAGAGACTTCAAGGGACTATGAGAGACTTTGAGGGACTACAAAAGAATCTAAGAGGCTCCAAGAGGCTTCTAGATAATTTGGGAGATTATGTGACCACATTATAAATTTTGACACCTATCATCATTCATGCCCTTCTTAAATTTGTCACCTATCATCACCCATAATGTCTATCATAGATTAAAAAATATAAAAATAGTTAACAATATTTTCTAATATTGAAGGGATCATAATATACATAAAATTAAGGGACCAAAATTATGAATTATACATGGAAGATATTAATTATCAATGTTAAATTTAGACAAGGGTTTAAGTTTGAGCCAATTAAAGTGGATATTTTTTTAGTTATCATTTACATTATATAATCTCACTTTAAATTTAGATTTAAAGCAAGGAGTTCTCTTTTTATATGCTTTTTAGGATAAATTTAGATCATTTTATTTTTAGCAAATGTTTACATACAAGCCCTTTTTTAAATCAATGGCCATAAAATTTAATACATACATTATATGGAAACAATTTTTTTAATAAAGTTTTGAGGAGACTCAACAAGCTTAATAAATATTCATGGATGTTCAATGACTTTGTTCTTGTTTTATATTTTCTCAAAAATTTATATTAATGTTGTATTTTCTTAGTTTCTATTCATCATTTAATGAGATTTATTTGTTGTATTGTGAGTAGGTTATCTTGATTAATTTTGATATTTTGACCATTTCAATTAATTGATTTTCGATCTCTATTTATTTTAGATAGATGTGTTACTGCGATTTTTTGTAGTTAATTTTTATTTATAAAATTATTATTAATGAATGTGCAAATTGCAATTCTCTGTGATCAATTTATTTTGAAAAGAGATGCTTATGAAATTGACTCATGATTAATTAATCCTTAGATTTTCACACTATATTAATTTAGATTTGATTTAAATCTAAATTTTATTAATGTTGGTTATTTTTCATCATATATCGAAAAGTGTTTCTTGAGAAAAATAATTACTAAGTCAAAATTTGAAACTTTCTTTTTTACCCTACCATTCCCTCTCTTTTTATCATTTTCACGATATTATATTATTGCAACATAGAATCATTATAAACATCCATATTTTGTTGGAATGAGCATTAAAACTCACTCGTAGAGTTAAGATTAATTAGGAGTTAGTTAATCAGTTGTTATGTGTCAAATATTTGCACACCTATTTTGTACATGCAAATATTCCATATCAACTAATATTTGTTTCACACAACAAATTATTTGTTGTGTGTAACAAACTTTTATGCCTATTTAATAGGCACTCCTATTTCTTCTCCTTATCCGATGGAGAGAGAGAAACATACATATGTTTGTATTATTCGTGAGGACATAATGGAGACTATTTGTGCATAATATTTATCTGATGGCTTTGCTATTGCTATAGCAATGATATGCATGAGAGATATATGATAAATAAGAAGCATTCTCATTTTTGATATGGTATTAGAGCAGTCTTCAAGTAGTGATTACTCTATGAATTGCTTTTAAACACATTCAATTTTTTTTAAAAATTATATACGCACATGCTATACCATTAATTTTTTGAATGTTTTTTGTATTGTTTGGATCTTTACAGTGAGGTCTAATATTTACCTGTAGCTTCAGATCTATTATGGTTTGGATTTGTCTATTTTGTAAGGCATGACCATACATATCCATTTGTTATTATTTTTTTCAAAATTATTTTGGTTGTATAAGTTTGTGAGATCCTATGCTTAGCAAGGCATTGCATTGATCTTACTTTAAGCTTGAGTTTGGCATGCTATGTTCATTGAGCCTCAATTATAATAAAAATTGTGGAATGCTTGAACTGTACATGGTTTGACAATACTTCTAGTTTTTTTTTATCAAGACTTATATTGATCTAATCATTGATCCTCTCCTTTAGAGGTGCTTTGATACCATATTGGAGTTTAGAATGGATTGATAAGCAACAATATCTCTCTTACAAATCATTACTACAACAATAACAAAGCCATCAAAAAAATATTTTGCACAAATAGTGTGCATTATTTCCTCATGAATATATAAAAATTCATATGTTTCTCTCTCTACTGGACAAGGAGAAGTAATAGGAGTGCCTATTAAATATGTATAAAAGGTTGTTATGCATGGTATTAGAGCTACCTTATGTTAAAGCATTGATTGAACCTACTATATGATCTACCGCTATCAACTTCAACACTGAACTTCCTTGGCATCAAAATTATGTTAAAGCATTGATTGAACCTACTGTATGATGTGGATCTATCAGCCATATCTAAGCTTGCCTGCTATCACTATGGGTGACATTGTTGGCATATGGACTCCCAACTGAGCATTCTATCTATGGAGTTTGGTGTTAAATTTTTTTGGGCTCGATCCTGATCTCTAATGACCCACTCAACACTGACCACCAGCAAAGGAAAACTAAATGGTTGAATACCATTCTACATCGAGCCCAATCACCTCTTTAGGTGACCCAAATCTGACCTTATAGGTCCTTAAAATTCAACTTATGGTGGCCTTCATTTCTTAGCTCAGCATTTGGCTTGTTTTTGTTAGAAGATCCAGTAGCTTCTCCTACCTTATTCATATGGCCTAACTCCATTGTAAAATAAACAATATAGTGTGGCCAAATTATTATGAGTGAATGTAGTCACCCATGAATAAAATTATATTCTACATATTCTATCATTTGAAATTATTCTTTATGATTGTCATTTGCTTTCAAAATCAAGATAATTGACTTAACAAATGCATGTTGAGAGATGTGTGTCACATCCATTATCCTCTGATAAAAACCAGTGATTTCTCATCCATCCCTTTGTAAACTCTTTTGTTATCAATGTTAGTGACTACATACATGTAGATATATATGAATCTATGGAACCTTTAGCTATGGATGCATCAGAGGATCAATTCTCTGAGGGAAGATCCATGCTTTGCCTCACCTACCTCACCCAAAACGTTATCATTCGATAGGAGGGTAGACTTGACCTTGTCTAAGCTACCTACTACATCTACCAATAACAACTCTAATCCATCATGTAAGCCCAGTTTTCCTAGCAATTTCTATGGGTGTGTAGGGTTTCTTATATTCTCAAAAACCTAGGCTTGTATTCTCAACTCAAGTTCTTAATAATTAAAATCTTATTTTTCTGGTGATGCATTTGATTTCAATCATGGCATGATGGTTAACCTAATTCCTTCAAGACAAGGATAGGCTGGGAGGACCTGTGGTCGAACCCCTTTCTAGAAAATTTTTGTATACAAAGTTTTAAAACCCACTATCTTTTTTTTAAAAGCCTAATGTTTTTTAAAATCAAAGGCATTTTTCTAAGTGGGAGCATATTATAAAGTGGATCAATCTTTAGAAGGGATTGGTACTATTTTAATTTGGAGGATAGTTTTTTATTATTTTTTAATATAAAAAAATATTATATTATAGAGGGAAGAAATTTTTTTGGTGGTATTATTGTATTTTGAATACCAATTTAATTATTGAGGCCACTTTTGTTATTGGGATACCACTCTTTCATCCTCATTTGTCAAATATGGAGTGTGAGGTCTAATCTGGTAGGAGGTCAAACCCCCTCATAGATAAAACAAACTTGTTCTGCTCCCCTTTACCTCCATTTTTTTTGGAGGTCATTGTCATTACACTTGTGCCCTCTTGGCCCACATTGTTTTCCTTATCATCACACTTTTCACTCATAGACACATTATCGATAGATTCAAATGTCCCATTTTTAGTGTGCATTATATTTTGTGCCACTTTTGTACTCATAGACACATTTTTGGTGGAGCCTAACATCCTACATTCTTGAGTATGATTTTGTGTCACACATTGTTCCCTTATTTTAGGAGCATCTCTCTTGTTCTTGATGGAATATTCTATAAATTGATCGCATTCTAGGTTTTATGTGTCATCTTGTGTTTTTGTATGGGATCTTTATTTATGGTCACATTAATAGTCATGGAGTATTTTTCTTCATGTTTGTATGCTCCATGTTGAGCACTCATTCTTCAGTTGTTGACTATCCTATCACCACCAGGGCCATTTTCTTGAGAGATATTTGTTCTGTATCTTCAACACTTTTTTGATAGTTTCCAATCTCCTTTAGATTTATTATGGAGCTTGATCTCCTTCTGAAGAGTAGTTATTCTTGTGAATATAGTGTCAGCATGTTAGTGTTTGAGTAGTGGATTTATCCCACTCATACAAGCTTTTTTGCACCAATCCACCTAGTCAGTAGTATGGAGGGATATGGTATAGATCCTCCTTATTTGGTTGCCATGTTACTTACTGACCTTTATTGTACCACATCTTCTAGTATTAGATTGAGTTTAGTTGGTGAACTATTTTTCATTATCGACACCTTTGATAATCTCTTTTCATAAGATCTATTCTGGTGAATTCTAGTGTCAATTATTTTTTATGATCAAGTAGTGGATCCAAACCACTTGTACAGATTTGAGTTCTATTGAAACTTTTGATTCCAATGTGTACATTTGTATTTGATAGCCTTTTTTCCATCTAGTGCACCCTTTTCAACATTATGTTTGAGTATTGAGCCTTTTTTTCTTGGGATACCTTGCAACATATGTTTTTTGCTCTCTCAACTTTGGTTGTTGTTACTAGTTTTTGGGTACCTTGTGGTGATATATTTTATCCTTGGTGACTCTTTTCCCAGTGTTTTAAGATCAGTGTTTTTTATAGAGTTAGCCTCATATAGAGTACTAATATATATTTGAATTGGCAGTTACAATGATTTGTCATCTATGTATTCTGGTAAGATGGATTGGTTACCATAGGGACACTTTGTATTTCACTATGATTTGTACATGGGTACCTAATCAGGCCTTGTTGCTAGGACCCATTCAGTCTCTTTGCTTTCTCTTTTCTTAATCCCTATTTTTCACTTAATGGAGGGTGTTGGAGTGATCATAAATATTGGAGTGATCATGACCACATAGGTGAGTCACAATGTACAACTTGTGCCCTAGACTAAATTACTAATAATCCTAAAATAAGAGGGTGTAAACCCATCAGTATATTATGTGAGTCATAAAGCCAAATCAATAGATTTTTAGTGCTATAAGGAGATCCCCTATGATCAATTTCACCTAATGTATGATTTTATTTTAGTTTCTGTCAAATATGTTAAAAATCCATAAAAAATAGTAAATCAAAAAATAAAATAAAAAGAGAAAAGCATGGTTTGGATTAGTGAAACATATATAAATATCCCTTTTATTCAACATGAGAGTCCAAAAAACATGTTTAATTATCTTTCAAAATTTAAAAATGATAGAACAAATAAGAAACATGTCCATGCTTTCAAAAATGCTCTAGGAGTTTTGAATATTCAAAACATGATGATATAGCCTGTAGATTATTTCATTTCAATTTAGATGATCTTAAAAATGACTTGTTTATGAATTTAATTCCTTGTTTAATTTTCAATTATAGAAGTAATCATAATATGTATTTATTTTACTATTTGGATACTTGCTCAATCTGTTTGAATTGTTTAATCAGCTAGTCACACTCAAAAAACAACCTAATGAATCAATTAGAGATTTCAATCTAAAATTTCAATAAATTCATAATAACATTCACATTATTCACATACCACAAGGGGTTATCATTATATATATACATTTATGTTTTGTATCCCATCATACCTATGTTTGTCAAAACATCCAATGCAAACACCTTAGTTTTAGCTTATGCATAGGTTTTCACATTAGATTAGAAATTATCTTCCCCAAAAAAATGGTGTCCCCATGTTGAATTATGCCTACTTTCAAAATATTATAGCAAATATTTATCAAAAATGAAAAATTCCTCAAGCATAAAAAAGTATGAATTCTCCCATGGTTGACCATTCAAATTAGACTTTTTTTCATAATAAATACGTTGACCCATTTATTAATCAAAATTATGATCCTCTGGTTGAATCGAACATAATTTTCCTTATTAAACAGACTAAAACATGTGTTGTAGATACAAATGACTGTGATACAAATAAATATGCTACACATGAGGGTTTTTATAATATTATTTATTTATTTTGAATATAAGGAAGGAGAAATAAATACAACATAGGAATCAAAAGAAGGACGACGAAAAATAAAATGATGAAGAAGAGACAATATCTTATGTTGTATTTAATCAACAAGTTAATGTGGAGGTCAATTTATTAAAGCATGTCATGAGAGTTATAAAAATAGGGGATGATGATTTCACTCATCAAGAGAAAGCAAAATATTATGATGTCAATATGTATTTTTTCACCATATTTAAACAAGGATATGCATTTATAGTTGATACAAAATCTTGGGTCATGGGAAAAGAGAGTTGTCAAAAAAAAAAAAGAATACACCAAAAAATATAACAACAAGATGAATATATTCCATATCTTTGAGGCTAGTTATGTTCTTATTTGTGAAGATTCAAAAGTTTTATTTTTTGAAGAGGATTAGCTAGCTGAAAATGGATGTAATAAACATACTTTGGAAGGACACATAGACCTACCATTGAAATAAGGAAAAAATTGAACATGTACAATAATATAATATCAAAGAAGAATAAATAGAAGAGGATGGTTAAATAAAAAATCATATCACAAAAACTGATATTTAGTTTACCTCATATTCCTAATATAACATAATTATAGGTACAAGAGTTTCATGATTTCATGTGGCCATATTTTAAGGCATTTTTAACTAAGCCTGATGCTTTTTCAGTTTTCATATTTAGTAAGAATAATTATGTTAAAAAAATCTTGTGAATCACTTCAAATATGGAATAAATTTTTTTAGTGACCTATGAAAATAATATATTTTTTTTTCTAGGCTGAGAATGGTAATAAGTGAAAACTTGATTTTACTAGGTAGCAGAAAATGTTTGATTTAAACTTTCAAATTCCACCCTCATGTTGTGGTTGTATATTTTTAGTTTACGAGTAGGATATATTATTTTGCATGTTTAGATTAATTTTATTTCATTGCATTTTTTAAATTACTTGCTTGGAGTAGTTTTTCAGTGCAATAAGACTTGTTGAAGACATAAGAAGAGAAAATAATTTTTTTTCTGTGCATCACTTTCAAAATGTTCATTGGCTAAGTTTACATTATTCAATGCATAAGAGACTCTTGGTCAATTTAAATTAGCATAAATAAATAAATTCATTATGAAATGTTTAAAATTTAATAAATATGGTTAAACATTATTACTATATGTTTTCACTAGAAAACTAAATCTTTATTTTAGAATTGTCACATAAATTAAGAATAACATTTGAATTGAAAAAGTGCCATGACTACACTTTATAAAATTAAGAATTGATTTGTGGTGTATGAATAGAAAATGGAAGATCACTTGTGATTGAATTTATTGAAAATCCTCATACCCAAATACATTGGTTCCTAACCCTTAAACATATTTAAAAGGAAAATCTAGAAACTTCAAATTAAAATTAAAAAAATTTCCCCAAAAAGGATGATTCGAGTAATCTCCATTGATGTTATAGACATATGGATGAAAATGAATCAATACATATAATGGAGATAGAGGTATATATTTTGAGGTTAAATATGTCTAGATAGTAGTAGATAACTTATCAAGCCTTCCATCCAAGCCATTCCTATAAAAAAATTAAACACCCTTTAGAAAGTTTTGATAATGTGATCGCTCTCACCCCATATCAAAAACCTTAAAGGCAAAGGTAAATGAATTAATTTTCACACTCATATAAATATTCATATATGTATATGATTATTATATTCCTGTGAAAAAACTAAAATTAATATTCAGGTCTCTTTTAAAGAGACAAAATTGTCTACCATGGCCACTTAGATTTATTCAAATTGAAACTATAAATTTTTAGTTTTAAACACTTAATAGTATTTTCCCTATATTATTTTTCATTTATCATGACCCCACACACCTCATTTATTTTAAAAAAATAGGACCCTCTTACATCTTGAACGGATGCCCAAATTTCATTTCCATAGTTCATTCTGAGAGTCTGATCTAAAGTAAATTGGTCACACCTAGGTTTAAATGGTTCACATTTAATTAAATTTTGTGGTAAATTTAATTTAAATAAATCCCAAGGATAAACATATAAATATATAAAATAAAAATCAATTTTAATAAATACCTCGAAAAACCCATACAAAGTTTGTGAGCCATGATCACTTTGAGACTACCACGTGTCCTTTATTTATTGTCACATTTGCCTTAGTGTTTTATATAAGAAAAAGTGATCACATAATTTTAAAATAAAAATGACTTGTATTTTTTAACTAATCATATGGATAAGACTGTGAGAGACTTTGAGGAATTTCAAGAGACTCCAAAGGACTATAAGATACTATAAAAAACTATGATGGACTGCATGAGAATGCGAGGGACTCCGTGGTACTACAAGATACTATGAGGGATTCTCAGGGACTACAAGACACTCTAAAGGACATTGAGATACTACAATGGAATCCAAGAGACTTCAAGGGATCACGAGAGACTCTGAGGGATGTTGAGAAACTCTAAGATATTTTGTGGGATTATGAGACACTTTGGTAGACTTTGAGAGATTATGTGAGCACCATAATAAATTTGATACCCATCATTGCTCATCATGTCTATTTTAAATTTGATGCCCATCATTTCCCATCATGGTTGTCAAAAATTAAAAAAATTCACAAAAATTAATATATTTTTACAACATTAAAGGGAACATAAACAATATAAAATTAAGGGACCAAAATTATGAATTATGCATGGAAAGTAGTGATTTTCAATGTCTAAATTTATAAAAGGGATAAGTTTAAACAACTCAAAGTGGATTTTTTTTAAGTTTTTAAAGATTATATAAGATCATTTTAAATTTAGATTTAAATATAGGACTTATTTTTTTAGATGTTTTTTAGGATAGGTTTTGATCATTTTATTTTAAATAAATGACTACATACAGGTTTTGTTTTAAAAATTGGTAACCATAGATTTTGTTAGAGTATGTATTTCATGTATTTCTTATATTTTCTAGTGTATTAGCTAGCTATTTTGTTCTTTTGTGAGTTTGTCCTATGTGATAATTTATCCCACATTGGTTAGTTAGGCTATTTCCGTGTTTTGCCTTGCCTACTTATGCAAGGGTTTTTCTTTGTACTAACATATCTTATTTTTAAATAACACTTGACTTGAATTGTTTTGCAATCAATTGTATATAGCTTCATTGTGTAATGTTTTTGGTGTTATCACTTCTGAATCTTGTTTTGGAATGCTTATTCACCATTCCTAACATGGTACTAGAACTTTGAGGTGTTACTCTCATCCACATTGCTACATTTTGCTTTAGAAATTTTCCTTGCTATTGCTTCTTCCTTTGTCATCCTTAGTATTTTTTTCACTCTTACTGATCCAACACTTTTATTGAAGTTTTGATGAAAGTGTGTGGTTTTTATTCATGGAGGGAAGGCAAAGAGGAAGTGGAGCATTGATTTCCCTTGAGGAAAGAAGTGTCCCTATTGGTAAAGCATTGGGTTTGGAAGAGACACATCATTTATTCAAGACTTTTTGAAGCTTTTATTTTTGAAGATTTTGATTCTTCTTGATTTGAAGCATTAAGTTGGAGGTGAATCTAAAAGTTGCATTAAAAAGGAGGACTACCACAGTTGAGGCATTGGAAAACCAAAGCATTGGAGATTTTTGGCATCATTTTCTTCTACCTATTCTGGCTTAGATCTGCACTCTCTTGTTGGGCATTGAAATTTTCAAGTTGGCATCCCTATTGGTTTGGAATTGGAAATATTATTTTTTCATTGGATCAAAAGAGGGCATTGGATTGCACTTAATTTATTTATTTTTAGATCTGCTAAGGAGGAAGATAACAAGGGAGGCATTTCTTATTTGTTGAAGGCATCATTCACCAAAAATAAGGTGTTAGAACCACACAGTAGATCTACATTGAAAATACAGGAATTTTATGATAGCATGTTATCTAATATTTAGATATCATTGAAGTTTAAAGAGGAGGTGTTGATCAGTGAGGAAGGCATTAAAAAACTAAACTTGAAGAGAATAGAAGGTGGTGTTGAAATATGAGAAGGCATGGAGGCTGAAGGCATTAAAATTTTGATAAAACCCTGTATTTTATATATGTTGCATTGAAACTAGAAAAACACTACCATTATTTATTTTTTTATCTCATTTGTTGTGTGTGGCACTGCACTTTTGTCTTATATGAACTTTTGAATTTTTTTTGGTGCATAAAGATACATATATTTTTTACTTTGGCACCCTTTTTTTAAAAAAAGAGTTGGATTTAGAGTGTTGGAGTTGAGATCAATGATAAATAAAATAATATTATTTCTTTTCCTCTCACAAACATAGCTAGTTTTAGTCATTATTTTATTTCCAAGTTGTATTTTTTACCTCAAGAGGAAGCACAATTCACTTGCACAAGCATAACGATAACTAGACGAACAATTTTTCACTTTGGTTGGCTTTTCTAAGTTTTTGGTTCAATTCTAGTTCCAATGAGTGGTTGGAAGACTATTATTTTTTGATTTGGTCAAAAATATATTTGTAGTATCTTTTTTAATGTTTTGACCCATTTTATAAGAAATTGTAACACCTATAACTTTTGAACCGTAACTCAGATTTGAGTTTTATTTTTTTCAAAAGTGCATGATTTTTAATTATCTATCCATTGGTATCATTAATCTATAAAAATTCACTATTTTTATAAAGTGCCAAATTGGGGGGGGGGGGGGGTCCTTATATACAATCTTTTGTTGGGTTGTCTCAGTGTCAAATTTTTGCACCCTTTTGTATTCTTTCTACTCTTTGGTGATTCATTAACATGGACTCTACTTCTGGTATTGACCATTGTGAGCTTTTGACTACACATAATTACCATACATGGAGAGCTTGAATAGAAATAATCATAAAGTGCAAAGGATTATGGTCCCTAATGAATGAAACTTCAACCATTTTTTACATGTGAATTTGAAAATTTTTAGCACCAATGTAAGTTTGAAGAGTATATGGGTTTGATTCAGGGTTATGTGAGTGATAGTATTTTTTTCATTTGGATGGGTGTGATTCTCCATTCAAAGTATAGGCTAAACTAAAGGGTTTGTTTGGGAAATTAGATCACTTAAGAGCCATGCAACTTGAAGTGGAGCTTACTTCCCTAAATCTAGATGACTTTGTCTCTGTTGTATATTACCTCACTAAGTTTAAGCATTTTTTGACACAATTGAATGAGAGTGGATGAGATAATAAGGATGAAGGGTGTGTGTACTTGATTTTATCTAAGTTGAGTGGCCCATTCTAAATTGTTTTTTCTACTTTTTTCTCTAGTATGGATGCCTTAAGTGCCAAATTCAAAATGCCAGATCTAGAGTTGTTTTGTGATATACTTACTAGGGAGGAATCTAAATTGTCTCACTTTGAGTCTTTCATCTCTTAAAAAACATTAGTAGCATCACATCCTAAAAATAAAATAAAAACTAAGAGTAAGAAGAAAAACACTCCTCCTCCATCTCAAAATGCACATAAGCCCAATACTAACACATCTAAACCCAAATCATCTTCCAAATCTAAAAATAAGTCTAATCTATCTTTCTCTTATTATGTGGGGATGGTCATGAAGAGTCTAATTGTTTTAATAGAATGCAAGCCTTAGAGGATGTCTTTAAGAAACAAAATATTTATATCTCAACTCCTCCATATCATGAGCATGGGAAAGAATTTAATGTTGTCAGGAGATCATAGTTGCCTATTTATGATAGTTGTGTTCTAGAATATGGTGTTTCACACCATATGAATTCTTCCAAGGAGTCCTTTATATCTCTTGGTTTGAGTTATACTTCCAACATTGAGGTTATAAATTCTTCCTTCATTTATGTTAAGGGGAAGGGTGACATACATCTAGATGGTGGCTTCATCAATGATGCATTATATGTTTTAGAAATTGCCACCAATTTACTTTTAGTTTATCAAATTTTCCATTTTGATTAAGGAAAGACATGACTTTCACACCAAAGGGTGCTAACTTTCATGATTTTTTAGATCCACACACTTATTGCATAGGGTGTTGTTAATCATAGTTCTTGACTCTATTATTTTGAGGGTTTTGATGATACTCCTCCTATAGGGACATGTTTAGTTTCTTAGGAAAATTTTAAGATTCAAATTTGGCATGATAGATTTGGACACTTAAACTATAGATATGTTAAGGAGTTGAGATATCATAGGTAAAGGGTCTTCTTATAGTTTCATGTCTTAATGGCATTTTTCATGGTTGTGCATTAGGGAAACAACACTAGGATCCATTTTATAAGGGTATGTCCAGGAGAGCTTCTCCACTGCTTGAGCTTGTGCATAGTGATTTGATGATCTTTCCTACTCCTTTCAATGGAGCTACATATGCACTTACTTTCATCAAAATTTTTTTGAGCCATACTTGATTTTATTTCCTCAAGTACAAGATTGATGTATTTTCTCACTTCAAAGTTTTTAAGGATTTGATTTCTTTGAGTTGCATCAAGAAGCTTTGTATAGATAATGAGGGGAGTACTTTAGTCAAGATTTCTCTAATTTTTTAACAACTCATGATATTGTTCACTAGAATTCTATTAATCATACTCCATAATAGAATGGATTACCAAAATGGAAGAATTTAACTCTGATGGAGATGGCTAACTACATGATGCATTCACAAGATTTACCTCTTATTTATTGGGTAGAGGCATTTAATAAGAAAAGGAAAGCATTAGATAATAAGAGTAAACCTTTGATATTTTTAGGGTATTGTGAGAACACGAGAGCTTATCATATTTTAGATCATGATACTCATGATGTTCGTTTTTGAAAACATGTACAATTTGATGATAATTTCACATCTCATGACTCTTCCTATTCTTACATGCCTTCTTATTCTTCTTTTTATAATTCACCTCCTCTCTAGGATTCATTCTTTGAAGAGTTAGTTCAAGAGATTACTAAGGAGGTTATACAAGATGAGGATCTTATTCACATTGTTGTTGCCACTATGCCTAAGTGGGCTTGTACTATAGTTTCTGAGGTAGCACCTTTCATACAGGATCTTCCATCTAATCAACACCATCATGCACATTCTATGGGTACTAGACTTTTGTGTTAGGCATTCTTTGGGGATTCATACTATTTTTCACAAGATCATGGGATACAAGAGTGGGATGATGCGATGATAGATGAGTATTATTCATCGATGAATAATCACACTCAGGATTTGGTCACTCTTCCTAAGGGAAGAAATTTGGCTAGGTGAAAGTGTATTTACCACACTAAATATGTAGTTGATGGGTCCATTGATAAGTATAAGGCATGTCTTGTTACAAAGGGTTTCTCACAAGTCAGAGGTATTGACTACTCTAAGAATTTTACACCTATTGCCAAGATAGATTCTATTCACTTTGTAATTTATCTTACTGTATCATAGGGTTGACTAGTGTATCATATGGACATTAATAGTGCTTTATTACATGCAGACTTACATGAGGAAATACATATAGATTAGCTTGCTAGGTTTGTTCATGATTCTTCTCTTGTTTATTAACTTAAGAGGTTTCTTTATGGTCTCAAATAGGCCCCTCAGGTTTGGTATGATAAGATGGATTCATTTCTTCTCTCCATTGGTTTTATTCACTACCACTCCAATCCCACAATGTATATTCCACATATTAGAGAGGACATTGTTATACTATTATTATATGTTGATGATTTGATTCTCATAAGCAACTCCTCATATTATATTCAGACTATTCAACATGAACTTTCAACATAGTTCGACATGATAGATCTTGGTCTTTTGCATTTCTTCCACATTGTTATACTATTATTGTATGTTGATGATATGATTCTCATAAGCAACTCCTCATATTATATTTAGACTATTCAACATGAACTTTCAACATAGTTCGACATGATAGATCTTGGTATTTTGCATTTCTTCCTTAGTTTATAGATTTCACGATCAAGTATATGGATTTATTTGAGTTAACAAAAGTATACCCTTGATATTATTTAGTGTTTTAACATGGATGATTACAAGCCAAGTCCTCATTTTTAGTCTAGAGTGACTCTCACTACCTCTTTTACTACTACACTTTGTGATCCTACATTGTATAGGTAGATGGTTGGAAGTCTTATGTATTTGACCCATACTCACCCTGACATTTCATTTATAGTTGGGATTGTGTATAGGTTTAGATATGACCCTCATAATAGTCATTAGTAGGCTACCAAGAGGATTTTATGATATTTATGAGGCACTACTCATTTTGGATTACACTATACCAAGGGTTCTACTTAGTTGCTTAGATACACTAATTTAGATTGGATAGGTTTTCTTGATGACATGCATTTCACTTCTGGGTACATGTTTTATCTTGGTTATTCACCTATTTCTTGATTATGTAAGAAGTAGTAGGATATTTCACTTTCATATATAGTGGTTGAGTATAGGGAAGTAGTTAAAATGAGTCAATAGATTCTTTGGCTTTGTTATTTATTGATAGAGTTTGGCTTCATACAAGATTCACCCACTATACTTTGGTGTGGTAATTAGAGTGCAATTCACATATCTCATGACCTAGTTAAGCATTAATGGACTAAGCACATTAGGGTACATATGAACTTCATTAATTAGCACTTTCATGATGGAGTTCTTAGCTTGGATTACATTTCAACTTAGAAATAGGTCATAGACATCTTCATGAATTCTTTTCTATCATCTTATTTCTATGAGTTTTGTGGCCTACTTGGGGTTTTAGAAATTATCCTTGGGGGGTGTTTGTGAGGACATCTTCCTTCTTAATTTCATGGATACATATTGTGTATGAGTACCTTATCAAGACTAGTTGTCAATAATCATACTATGGATATGTTGTTGAGAACAGTCATTGATGTCTTAGGTTGTCATTGATGTCAAAGAGAGCATGTGACACTAGTGCATGAATGACAAAGAAGTTGTGTTTAATAGCTTAGAGAGATATGGCACATGTGCAAGTCTATAAGGACAAAGAAGAAGTTGTCAGGCATCCATAGATGTCTTAGTAAAGTTATGGTGTGTCATTTGATCATTTGGAAATATAAACATACATCTTATATCTTAAGAGAACCCAAACCATCATTAGACATTATGTAGATATGAATGAACCAATAAGTTTGTGCATTTACTGCAAGTACTCATAAAGTTAATTATGGTCAAAGGTTTTAATGGAGATGTTTTCTATAGTGATAAGAAGGTACCCTAAATATTTTTACTCTTGAAGTGTTTTATAGCTCAAGTTATAAACCTTCAAAGTTTCTCTTTCACATTGTGAAGTGCCAGAGACCGTCAAGTTTAACTGCATTGAAATCTAGGGTCAACTAATCAAGATAGATATAACGATGAGCATTCCTTATCCAAAATTGTCTAGATTACATATGTTAGTGACATGTGTCTCAATCATGATTATTTGATAGAATATCAAGGACATGCAAGACTATCAAGTGGTACAAGAGTGGGGACTGACAACAATGTGCTCAGAGGGCATGCAGGGGTGCCAAGTGTCTTAATCATGGAAGCCTATGTCAAGGATCAATGGTCAAAATTAAAGAGTTAAATTTAGGATAATTATAAATATATAAATGGAAAAAAATTTATCTAGTTTTTAGGGAGCATAAGATGTTGGCAAGTGTTAGATGTTTTGCATTAACTAGTGATCATTAGCATTTGAATTAGCAAAGGGAAAAAACCAGTCTATAGTATTTTACTAATATATTTTAATCTAGGATGAATTTGAAGGTGATGTAAAAATAAAATTTGAAGATGACTTAAATAAACATATATAAAATTGAGTTAAAAGATTTGAATGTCTACACATTTAAATATATTAAGCTCTAAAGTTGACTATGTGTTTGACCATGTTTTATAAGTGACCAAAGAAGGATATTTGAGTTGTTATTGATATAATTTTGACGTTTCAAGATGAATTATATATTGGAGAGTGTTTTAGACTCTATGAGGACAATTTTTGTGGATTTTAGAGGTTTGACCAATCCATCTTTAGTGTGAACAATTGCTTATAAGTTGATTGTGTTTGTTGAATGTACTGACAGTTTGATTGACCACTTTGTAGAAGTGAGTTGGAAGAGTTATGAGAAGAATTGAAGAAGAAAATGAGTATGGAGATGTTGTATAAGTCTCAAAGGATAATAATATGGAATTTTTTTCATGATATTCCCCTGATCAGATATGGAGAGTCAAAATAACTTGACTGTAATTTGATTATATATGACCAATTTGAGTGGTCATCACGAGATAGTTGATTTGAGTGCTTAGAGCATGTGTTGGAATGTTAAAGGAACATGGAGTTATATAGGTAATTAAGGTTTAAACCCTGTGATATAATCATATGGATATGTGAAATATTTGAGTAGTTACTTTAGAAGTTTGAGACTATGTTTTCTGAGTATGAAGACCTAATTATTTTAGGTCTCACCAAAACCTAATGGTTTGGGGCTAATGAGGTATTGGAAAACTTAAGGAGTGTGTGGTTTTTAAATTTAATGTGTATGAGGACATATTTAAAATTTATAACAAGTATGGTAAGCATCTTGGGTGACCAAGATGGGTTATACCAAGAGAATGGTATAAATACAAGGCATTGTTGGCCTATTTGTGTGAGTTGAAGAAGTGTGGATTCAAGTAAAGGAGAGAACCTTTGAAAGAGAAGTTATAGGTCATTAAGAACAAATAGAGAGTGAATAAGATTAGTAAAACTTGTTTGATCTAGTTGATGTAGGAGGACACACATGTCATTGGACCTGATGAACCTAGAAGAGGCAGTTTGAGAGAATTAGTCTTAGAGGCATCTTGAGAGAGATTAGAGGTGAATAGTACAGATAAAGGTGGTCATAATCATTTGAAGATTAGTAAAAAGTTTTTAAGATAATATTTTTAAGGTATTTGAGTGGGTTCTTAGTTTCCTAGGGGGTTGGTTCATCCTTGCAAGATAAACCTTGCTAAAGGTTTAGTTGTTGTGGGTGCTTAGCTAGACAGGGGCAGTAGCTCCTTGTGGGATTGGTGTCTCACTAGAATAAGGGATGGGTATTCCTTGATCAGTTAGTGATGGTATAAATTTTGGATCTTGTTGTTATAATATTGTATTCTAAATTGTAGGGTTCAGTGGGTTTAATCCCCCAAGAGGGTTTCCCACATATACCATATGTTTTGTGCTTGATCTTATTTTATCTTCCATGTTCATTGTTATGAATGATGTGTATGCTTCATGATTTTATGTGTTGAATGGTTAAGGGTTTAAAGAGTTTGGAATTGAATTGATTATCTATCATCAATGATTTAACCCCCCCTCTCAGTGATTGTACATCTAACATATGTCACTATTTATTTTTTGCCTTTTGTTAGACCCTAGCTTCACTTGAGGGGTGGTGTTAGAATATTTATTTCATGTATTTCTCATGTTTGTTAGTGTATTAGCTAAATATTTCATCCTTTTGTGAGTTTTTACTATGTGAGGATTTATACCACATTGGTTAGTTAGGCTAGTTCTGTGTTTTGACTTGCCTACTTATGTAAGGGAGTTTCTTTGTACTAACATATCTTATTTCTAAATAACACTTGATTGACATTGTTTTTCAGTCAATTGTTTGCAACTTTATTGTGTGATGTTTTTGGTGTTATCACTTCTAAATCTTGGGTTGGTATTCTTGTTCATCATTCCTAAAAGATTTTTATAAATACATTATATGAAAATAATTTTATTAATAAAGTTTTTAGGAGACTCAACAAGGTTAAAAATTATTCACAGATGTTTAATGAGTTTTTTTTTTACTTTCTCAAATATTCAAATTAATGCTTTTGAATTTTCTTATCTTCTAGGAATCATTTAATGATATTTATTTTTTATATTATGAGTAGGTTAGTTTGAGTAATTATATCATTATAACCATTTTAGTTAGTTAATCTTTGGTTCTTACTAATTTAGATAGATGTGTTGTTCTTTTTTATAGTAAAATTGATTTTTGTAAAATTATTTTGGATGAATGTGCAAATTGATATTCTCTGTGATCAATTTATTTTGCAAATAAATGATGCTAAATTTAATTCATGATTGATTAATCCATAGACTCACACCATATTAATTCATATTTTAGTAGAAGCTAAATTTGATTAAAGTTTGTTGATTTTTGTTATATCTTATAAAGTGTTACTTGAGAAAAATAATTACTAAGTGGAAATATAAAATTTTATTTCCTTCCCTACCCTTCCCTCTCTTTTTAATTTTTTTATGAGATCTAATTATTGTAACCTATAATCATTTTAAATATCAATCTTTGGGTGTTATTATGATACTTGGGAGAACTTATCTTTATGGGATGTAGGTTACATGTTTTTACTCCATCAAAAATATATAGGTGTGTCACAACTTAAAACTCATGCCCTAGACTAAATTACCAACATGCATAAAATAAGAGGGTTCAAACCCATCTGTCTATTTTGTGAGTCATAGAACCACATCAATAGTACCATCAGGTGTTTTTCCTTCTTGTATTTTCAATTTTAAGTGATTTAATTATCTATATTAGTTCATATTTATTATTATGAGAAGATATTGATCTATACATGTTTTCTTGTAGGTTTCACATGGAGTAAATGACATGTTTGGGGCATAATTGTCAACACCAAGCATAATTATCATTTATACTAAATTTAATATTTTATCCTTTTAATTTAGATTTTTTAATACTATATTAAAAATGGGGCATCTATAGACACCTAAATTTGATAATATACACTGTTGAAAATTAAAATTGATACACTTATACATACATGGACAATGCACATAAGTTTGAATTGTGTGCACACTTTCCCTCTATTCATCTACCCATCTATTGTCTTGGCAAACTTTATTTTCCAAATACACCTATTGAAGATTAGCCTAGTCTATACATGAACATTACATAATCCTAGACAAACCTTCTCCATATCTCAGGTCACTAATTTACACTCATATAATATTACTAATATAGTTGGATAGTTTCAATTAACATAAGGGTCTACCTCAACAGCTTTTTTAAAAATCTACAAGTCTCCATTAGGACAACTTAAACATGTTTCATAGGTTAGTCATAGTTATAAATAATTAAGAGTTAGCTATAAATATAAATAATTATTAAGGTTATACTTACTTGGAAATTACTTATCCATCACCTTAGGAATCACTTAGAAACTTGATGAATCAATTAACACTCTTTTGAGACATTATAAGACAGTCATACAATTTAAAAACATCTCAAATGGGTAACCATATATCTAAGTATCAATACATGAAACTCAACATTACATGGTTCCAAGTGTCAAGTATCAAAACATTAAATTTCATTCTAGAACATTTAATATGTTTCACACGCACACACACACGTGCATGCGTACACACACACACACACACATGGGATAAATACATGAATTTTGAGCTCTATTCATGGTACTAGAGTGTAGGAAATTCTTAGCCATTAAATAGGGAGTGGTAAGGGATATCCAACCCAAAATACTAATCCATTTTTTGAGGGCATCTTATGGTCAAAATAATAATTTGGGTTTATATGGATGGAGAAGGAAAACATGGATCATTGTATAGTAATAAATGTGAATACTTACATAGGATTAATTTAGAGGTGCAAGCATGGGGGTGTTATGAGCTATAGCCCCACATAGTGCACAATGACACTATCTTTAACGACTGGATAATATCAACTACCATAGGCATCAAACTCTATTGATAAGTTTTATAGAGATTTTCATCCCTTATTTCAGGGCTAAATAACTAATTATGTAGGTACACAACATTATTAAGTACAAGGGTACATTCTATTGGAGACACATAATCAAGATAAACTAGGTACACTTATACCCTATTTATTTATAAATGTAAATCAAAATAGTATAATATTAATTTTAATTTATATTAATATAATATTTACATATTTTAAATAATTTGACATTGCATAGTTTTTTAACATTTTAGGACACTTAAACCTAAAATAATTAAAGCAATGACATGCAATTATGGAATTTCAAACCCAATAAACCTAATTACAATAACCTAATGTCATTTTGTGCTCAATATTCCCTAATAAAATTCCTTATACAACCAATTATTTGATTGGTTATATGGGTCATATCAGGCCTCTAAACTTAATTTTGGCAACCTAATGTAATTTTAGACTAAATATGCACTAATAGGTTGTCTTATGAAACCAATCTCTTAATTGGTTACACGGGGTGCATAAATAGGGCATATCCAAAAACCTAATTATGACAACCAAATGTCATTTTGGACTCAATATTACCTAATTGAGTTCCCTCTACAATCCCATCACTTGATTAGTTACACAAGTAATAAAACTAGGGCATATCGATCCCATTAAACATTATGTAATTTCTATTTCAATTGTCCTTATTGATTTCCTCATGTAAATGACTGATCAATTAGTTGTATGGAAAAAATTATTAGCACATGTTGAGCCACCTAAACATTTTGTTTACCCTCATGCCATTTTAGACTCAATATTCCTAAAATAGTGTTTCATGCAACCAATCACTTGATTCGTTACATGGGGCACAACATTAGGGCATATAAATCCCATTAAATCTAATTGGAAAGACTTAATATCATTTGAGACTAAATATACCTTAATATAATGCCTCGTATAACCAATTAGTTGATTGGTTACATAGGGAAAATAATTAGAAAATATCAAACCCTTTAAACTTAATTATGATAATTAATATAATTTCATACTTAATATTCCCCAATATAGTGCTCTGCGTAACCAATCACTTTGTTGGTTACATGGGGAACAAAATTAGGGAATAAAGAACCCCTTAATCCTAATTCTAAAAACCTAAAGTAATTTTAGACCTAATATGGCCTAATTTAGTGACCCTTATAGTCAATCACTAATTATTTGTGTGGAACACAAAATTAGGGTGTATCGAGCCTCTTAAACCTAATTGTGACAATATAATCTCGTTTGGACTCAATATGTTGTAATAGAATGCCCTATGCAACCAATTACTCAAATTTTGCATGGGGCACACAATTATGTCATGTTGATCCCCATAAACCTAATTATGATAACCTAATGTCATCTCAATCTCAACATTCCCTAGTATAGTTCCCCATCTAATCATTTGCTCATTTGGTTTATAGGGTCACATAATTAGGGTATATCTAGTCCCCTAAACATAATTATGATGACCTAATTTAATTTTAGACTCAATATGCCTCTTGAGTTCCACATACAATAAATTATTTGATGTATTGAATGAGGCACCCAATCAGAGCATATCTATCCCCTTAATCTTAATTATGATAACCTAATATCAATTTAAACTCAATATATCTTGATTGAATGTCCCTATAACCAATCACTTGATTGGTTGTATGAGGTACCCAATTGAGGCATATAGAGCCAATAAATATAATTATGATAGCTTAATATAATTTTCAACTCAATATTCCCTAATAGAGTTCCCCATGTAACCAATCACTTGATTAGTTGCCTAGGGCACACAATTAGGGAATATTGATCCCTTTATACCTAATTAAAACAACCCAATGTCATTTTAGACTCAATATTATGTAATATAGTGTTCCATGAAACCAATCACTTGATTGGTTGTATGGGTTAGATAATCAGGGAATATCCAGCCCCCTCAATCCTAATTACAAGAAGCTAATGTCATTTCAGAATCAATAAGCCCTAATAGAGTTCCATGTGCAATCGATTGATTGATTGGTTTCATAAGGAACACAAATATAATATGTATCAAGCCTCTATACCTAATTTTAACAATATAAAGTAATTTAAAACTCAATATGCCCTAATTGATTTTCTCGTATAACCAATATCTTCATTGGTTACATGGGGCACACAATTATAATAAATCAAGCCCCCCAAGATGTAATTGTGATAGACTAATGTAATTTTAGACTAAATATACCCTAATAGAGTTCCCCATGTAAAAAATCAATTGATTTGTTGAATAGGGCACACATTTATGTCATATTGAACCCCTTACACCTAATTATGATAACCTAATGTCATTTTAGACTTAATGTGCCAAAATAGAGTTTTATGTGCAGCCTATCACTTGTTTTATTATAGGGGGAACAAAATTATGGCACATTAAGTCCCTAAATATAATTACAATAACCTAATGTAAAAAAATGAAGAAATGTATAAAGGAAGTTGAATCCTAGTTCATGTATCAATTTATTTGATCTAGTTTTGGTTCCCCATAACTTTATGGGAAAGAGAGAATGGAAGAGTGGAAGAGAGTTTTGATGGAAGGAATATTATATTATTTCAATGTTATTTCTATACCAACATTGTAATCTTTAATTGAGACTTTTACTTTTTTAGTTTTTTTGTACCTATGTACAATCAAACCTATGTAAGTTAGAGTATAATTCCACAAACCAATTTTAACATTTATTACCTTAACATTAGTTACATTGGAAGAACCATGTTTATTAAAAAATTGAGCTTCACACATTTTCACCTTCTTTCTCAATTAAGAATTTTTTTTATTGCATTTAATGGAATTTTTTAATTTTCATATAATGAAGACCATTACATTAGATGCAAAAATATTATACAAGTTTCACATTTGAAATTTTTGATTTTGAATTTTATGAAAGTTAAGGCCACTAACATAGCTAAAACTGAGTCATTATTCATTTGCCAAATTTCACTTGCATCAACTTAATTGAATAAATGAAAATACGTCAAAAAATATTCTTTTAGTTTTAGATAAAATATGTTGTGGGAGATCACTCAAATTTAAGTTTTAGATTTGACTTAAAAAAGTAGAAACCTGATTGAAAAAATAAATGTAATTAAAACATAGATTAAATATTTGAAAACATTTTTAGGGAAACATATAGTTGATGTTAGTGTTGACATTAGTGGAATATTACACGTAATGTTAGGGGTGATGTTGGCCTAAAATTGGGGTGATATTCCTAACATAGTCCCTAAATTCTACCCAAACTCTTAAAAAATATTAAATTTTTAAAATAAAATACAACATGCCATATGATCAAACAACATTTATTTTTATTTTGTTTTCATATCAGTCTCTTTCAATAATTGAGAGAGGAATGGAAGTGGGGTTTTGTCTAGTAAATTATGTTGGGGATGATTTGGAGTGTTTATGAGTGAAGTGTGGATATTTTTTGGGGTAAGGTTTGTGAGTCTAAATTTTTGATTTTGAGATATTGTGTGGTAGGGTTTTCTAAGTTTGAGTGGTTGAGTTGGATATTTTATGGGGTAGGGTTTATGAGTGTTTTATTAGATTTTTATTTTGTGTGTGGGGTAGGTTCTTTTGAGTTTGAGTGGGTAAGATTTGATTGAATAAAGCTCCAAAATAAAATAAGGGGAGACATGAATTTGGAGAGGATGAATAAACATGAATATAGATGAAACAAGTATAATACACCACCCTGGCTATTGTAGGTAGAGGAAGAAGGTGTTGATAATTAGGTATGCATGAAAACCCTAGTGTACACACACACACACACACATTAATGCATATTATATATACTATTTATAATATAAATAAATAAAATATAACTTGGTAAAAATTTAATACATATAAAAGGTTAGTGAAATTTGATAAAATTATATGAAACATTTAGGAAAAAACTAAAAAAGGGAAATTTATGGAAAAATTAGAAGATCTAGAAAATAACTCAAATTAGGGAAATGATCTCTAATTTTGTAATCAAGAAAACAAAATAGGCATATAGTCCCACATAGCCAATAAAGAAAGAAAGAAAAGATCCATACACATTATTTGTAGTGTTTTCATTAATAGTCAATATTAAATTAATGCCATTTTAGTCCTAAAGTCATCCCTTATAAAAATAAAATATAAAAGATATTAATCAATTTAATCTTGTTCCAAAAATCTCATTGCATTATTTAGTCTGACTAGAAGAGAATACAACCTTGGTAATGTGTTCAACATGATACGAAAAAAATTCACAGTTTCAACAACTTTTAAATAACTTGCATATAAAATAAGCATAACTATTGATGTCTTATTATTTAACACAATATAAGAAGACATGATTTTGAAAAGATATAAATAGTGGATTTCTAATTCTACATACCTTCATATTCATGTGTTATCAATATATGCGACACCTCCTTGAGTGTTTCTCCATCCTTGTCTTCAATGCTTAAATTTGGCTTACATATTAAATCCCCATCTAAAAAAAATCCATTCATCCTTTGTTGGGTTTGATAAGTTCAATGGTATCTAGACAAATTTTATTTATAAAATTATCTACAAGATCCTTGTCTTTATCTTGATTCTATATGTAATTTTGTACATTGTAATATGGATAATATTTTTGTCCAATGTGTTGAGTATGATGCCAATATGTGCACTTGAGTTCCGTTTTTAGATTTAGTATATTTTTGGTTTTTAGATGTTTTTAAAGGTTATTTAATTTATTTATGACCTTAATTTTTTTTGGTCACTTTTGGACACTTCTAATTATTTCCTAAAAAATAGATGCAACTGCTTGTTCACTCCAACTGACTCCAGTTCATTATAGTTCACTTTTTAAGTTCTTAGCTGAGTCCAAAACATTGTCCAATCATTCCCAAAAAGCTAGGAAATTATTTATTAATTATATAACTGAAAATAAAGTTAATTTCAATTTATTTTCTACTTAGTTGGGGCACCTAGGTTGACTATGATTACTTTTTAGTTGCATGTTTAACTTTACTATGAAAGAAGATTCTTACATCATATCTAAATATTTATAGTAATTTAAAATCAATTTATTTAGTATATTTTTAGTTCACTTAGTGGTCTAGTAGTTCTTTATTATATTTTTAATTTTAGACTTTACTTGTATTGCATGTTTCCTTGTAACTAGCTCAAGATAGCTTTATTCAATAAAGTTGCACATAATATAAGTGTGGTGCATCAATTCAAATTGAGATAGGTATACAATAATTTATACCATAAAGCATATATTTTAAACTTTTAAGCTATTAAATTAACTTTTTGATCAATAATTTCACTCACAACATAACTAGTTTAACAACTAGTGATTCTGGGACAAACTGATTGATACATAGCTTCAATTTTAGATTAATTAAGAGCTTGTTTTCACTCCCTCTATACATTAAAAACCTTCAAAATATTAATATTTTGGATAATTTAATTTTCATATTAATTATATTCATTTTGGCAACAACATTATAAATTAATTGAATTATGTCATCTTGTCTTGACGAACAAGAGACTCAAGAAATATTTTTTTATGACTTATCAATTAGAATTAAGAGTATCTCTCCATTGATATGCAATATAGTGTCTTCCTTTAATTTCTACCATCATGGTTGATTGACCTTGCATAGAGACTTTGGGAGTCTAACAAGTGTCCCAAAAAAAATTAGGGAACAGTGAGTTTGGCCACCTAAACTCTATAAACTTGTAAGTCTCTAAGTTTTTACTCCATTATTGTGATTCTTTCATCTTCTCCACTAGTGAATTTATTAATAAAATATAAAAAATTCAAACATTAGGTCAAATTCAACAAATTTATAAAAAAAACTCCCAAAATGAGATAAATTTAATGCAATATAGGAAAAAATTAAGAATTTAGAGAAAATTCAACTAATTTAGGGGAAAATCAACAAACTTTAGAAAAACTTGAAAAGCTAGGAAAAATTTAGGGGAAATTCAACTAATTTAGTGGGAAATGAACAAATTTAAGGTGAATTAAAAAAAAAGGAAAGTTTAGGGAAAATTAGAACAATTTTTGGAAAATTTAAGAAATTTAGAGAAAAAACCAAAAATTAGGGTAAATTTCCAAAATAAGGACAATTTATTGAAATTTAGGGAAAATATAATAAACTTATTAAAAAATCAACCAATTTAATGAAAATTCAAAAAATGAGAGGAAATTCATCAAATTTGAAGAAAATTCAAAAATTAGTCCAATTTCAAAAGTTTAGAGGAAATTCAAAAATTGTAGGAGAAATTCAACTAATTTTGGAGAATTTTAGCAAATTTAGAGCCAATTCAAAAAATTAGGAAAAGTTTAGGAAAATTTATAAAACACCCAAAATTAGGGATAATTGGAGTTGTTTTTGAAAAATTTAGGAAATTTAGTTAAAACTTGAAAATTTAGGGTATATTAAACAAAATTAGGGTAAATTTTCAAAAGTAAAATAATTGAGAAAATCTAGGGGAAACTCATAAAATTAGGAGAATCTAGTGTAATTTTGGGATTTTTTTTAAAACTTAGCAAAAATTCAAATTTAGGAAAAATTAAAATAAAAGGTAAAATTAAAAAAGTTAGTGCAAATTCAATGAATTTAGGAAAATTTAATTAATTTAGGAGAAATTCAACAAAATTAAGGAAAATTAAAAAAAATAAAGCAAATTTAAGACAAATTTTAAAACTTTGAATATTAGGAAAAAATCAATAAATTTAGTAAATTCTAAAAATTTAAGGTAAATTTAATAAATTTAAAGAAAAATATAATAATTAAGGAAGTTTTTGTGAATTTGAAGAAACTCTCAAAATAAGGGGAATTTAGTACAATGTAGGGTAAAGTTAAGAAATTTAGTGGAAAATTTAAAAAAAAATCAAGTAATTTATAGAAAATTTTAAAAATTAAACAATTTTGAGAAAATTTTCCAAAAATTAGGGAAAATTCAACAAATTTAAGGAAGAAACTAAAATTAGGGAAATTTAGGGGGAAGTAGAAAAATTAGTTAAATTAGTGAAAATAAAAAAATTATGTCTCTATGGCGATGACCAAATGGTAAGGAAGGTGGGCTTTACCTGTGAGAACCTGTGTTCGAGTCTCCCTTGCTATTGGTAGTTGACTCCTCAGGTGGCACTACTTCCCACAGGTCAAGAAAGTTCCCCCAAGTCAAAAAATAACTAGTTATTGATTAAATTTTTTTCATAAATTTATGAAAATTTATAAAATTTAGGCAAAACTACAATAAGTTATTAAAATTCAAGAAAACTTTGAATACATTTTTATTAAATTAGAAAAAACATAAAATTTAGGAAAATTCAAAAAATGTAGGGAAAAATTTAAGGTAAAATAATTTTTTGAAGAGGAGTTCAAATAACTACGAAAAAGGAGGGCAAATTCACAAAATTTAAGGAAATTTCCAAAAAATATGGAAAATTACTTAAATTTTTAATTTTTTTTTAAAAATAGGTTAAACTATGAAACCTCAACAAAAAGTTGTTACTATCATGTGAATTAATGCATGAGTGTGTAATATTTGTTTGCTTCATGTGCATTTAAGGACTAGGTATCCAAGGTTGTGTTTACTCCTAAAAGGTTTGGTATTTGTTTCTTAGTCACAAATGGGATATACTACAAAATTTACAACCCATTTTTTATTCCTCAAATGTGGAAGTGGACATGCCAAAGTTTACTCTCAAATACTAAAAAATAATAGTTTCTCTAACTCATGTTGTTTTTGGCTGTTGTAGATGTTTTACTAATACCTTGTGAAGATGAACAAACTCAAGTGAAGGGCAAAAACATAGACACACTTGGAAACTAAAAATTCCATTTATATTATGTTCCTTAGTATGTGCATGCTTATATTCAACCAAATATATATGATTTGATTCCATAATTAGCAAAAATTCAAAAAAATAGGGAAAACTTGAAAAAATAGGGAAATTATGAAAACTTAAGGCAAATTTGACAATTTATGTAATTTTATAAGTACACAAAATTAGAAATATTAGGGAAATTTTGAAAATTTAAAAAGTAGAGAACTTTCAACAAATTATGTAATTTTATAATTCTTTTAAATTTTATGTAATTATTTAATTTTTAATTTTTTTTATAGTATGTAAATATTATATGTTTTTTACAATTTACAAATGTTGGATGAATTTCATAACCAACTAAAGGGTAAGCCTAGATTTGCAAACAAATTTAAATTCAGCATATAACGAGTGTGGAAAGCTATTGGGAGTTAAATTTTATATTGTGACTTAGTCATTTTTTAATTATATTTTAAAATTCTATGTCTTAATTTTATTTAAATGTTGTACTAACTAATTCCATACATTTTTATTATTTTCAGATCTTTTGTAACAAAAATCATCCTTGTACAAGTCTTGTTGAGCATTGGAATAATTTTGACCTTCCAAATCCACCAAACTAGGGAAAAAGGGTGACCAATCCCAGGTAATTTAGTATTAAAAAATATATAATTTAATATTGGTTTATGTTGACACTAGGATGCTTGAGAAGTGTGTGAATTAGAGTGATTGTTGAGGAGAGGCTATTGAGGGTCGGTATAATGTACTTGAACTTGATGACCCTGATGTTGTCTAGGTTCAATCACTAATTTATATGACTATTAGTTTTATAATATTTTAATGACATTTGAATTATTATTCTATTCTATTATTATCATATTTAATTAATTTATTATCATGTCAAGGAATGTTTACTTTATGTTTTCAATAAAAGTTACTTATAAAGTCTCAATTACACTATTTTAATTTTTTTTTTAAAATGTCACTATCAAGATTAACATTATAAAATTATACATATAATAATTATGATTATATAATATAAAAACATTATTTTATAATTAATAATATTAAATATTTTTAATTTTTTAATTTGATAGGGTAAAAAAATTAGGTTTTACAGGGATCCTGGAACCATAAAAGTGAAATACAAAAAGTATCAATAGGCTGAGTAAAGGTTATCCAACTAAAATATTAAAAAACTACTAAACATAACCAAAAGTAAGGAAAATAAAAACCATAAACAAATATTAGGAGGGAGGTCCCTCCTCGGGTCTTTAGCATCCTCAAGATTCTTCACTGGGATGTCCTACTTAACCTTTGAAATCTTAGCATGTGTGTAGTTCCCAAGTCCTTTAGCTACTTCTCTAGGAAAGATCATATGAGTTTGCTTTGTGGGGACCACCTTGGGGGAGCCTGGTGGGGGTATCCCAAGATCTTGGGTGACTGTATGATAGGGGTCAGGGCTGGTTGAGAAGACTAAATGAAAGATTGCATTGTGGACTCAGCCTGTCTATGAAAAGCATTCCAATCCTATATAATCTTGGTGAGGGCCATCCCTACCTCTTACACCTTGGAAAATAACTTCTCCAGCTGCACTTTGTTCCTTTTCATCTCCTCTAATAAAATGGCTTTATCCTTCCAAATAGTCTCCCTAAAAGTACCCACATCAATCGACTTAAGTTTAGGTATGAATAGCTTGAGGGGGAGGTCATCAATAGGGGATTTGGAAAGGCTAGCCTAGGGGATGCTCTTAGAGGGTTGATAGGATCTCGAGGTGGATTTCTCCTTTGAGGAGTCCTCCCTAGTGGAGGATCCCCTGGGGGAACCTCCCAACCATGAAGGGTTTGGCTATGTTTGATGAGGAGAAAGATCAACCCTTGGTGGAGGATAGGGTTAGTCTCATTTACTTGATGAATCAAAATGGTGCTTTCAAGAGATTTAAGTAGAAAGATAGGAAGACTTATCTTATAACTAATAAAGTGATTCAATAATAGGAAGTGGTGGGAAAATATTAGTGTTTCTTTACCTTCAAGGGTCAAATAACACATAACTTGGAGATAGATTTTAGGCTAGTGACGAGGAAGATTTGCCTATGGGAAGCCTTTCTTTTCAATCTTCACAAAATCATTCATTTAGAAGAATAATTACAGTAGCTCATATTTATTTATTTGGTATTTGAAAGCCTTAGTCCCCTCATAGGACATATCGATTGCTTCCCTAATTAATTCCTTTGTAACAGTGATTCTTATGCCATGAATGATCACCTTGAATTTGTTTTAGGCTGATATGAAGTTACAAGCCACTTCTACATTATTCTCTATGATTCTCTCCATGAACTCAATAAGGCCCTCACATTTGAGTTTCTTCAAGACTTTTTTCTAGCCACGTACTTCCATGTAAGAAATGGGTTCAAGCCTTTCCCTATAGCCTTCCATCAAAGCGATGTTTGTAGAGGTGAGGTAAGCATGAGAAAAGTTATAGATGAAGTGATTTTGAATAATGTAAATAGAGTTTGGGAAGCCTGTTGATATCACCCTATAATAATTATGCCTCCTCCTATAGACATAATTACATATCAACATAATTAAAATCTACCCCTTGGATGAAATATTATACACATGTGGTGACATGATTTTTCTATCATGTAGTGGTACTTTCAACCTGTAAGTCTTTGAGGACATTATTAGGAACATTGCTTGTGTCGTGATAGTTTGTTAAAATGTGTAGTTCAACTCCAATGCTGGTGAGAAGGTCTACTACCTTGTTGCCTTCATGATAGGCATGGATAATTTTAAAATGAGTCATGTGCCTCAAGAGATACTTGGCATCATCGATGATGTCTTTGATAGTATGAGAGGGGGTTATTTTTCCTTCCAGAGGATTTAGGATATTTAACAAATCACCTTCCATGATGATTCTATTTTGATTGATTCTAGAAGCCAACTATATACCCTAGAGGGATACCTTGACCTCTATAAGCTGATTTGTTTGGGTTTCCATGGGACCCACATAAGTGGCCAACATCACCCCTTTTGAATTCCTTATAACTCCTCCTCCACTTGTAGGGCCCAGGTTGCCTTTAGAGGCAATGTCAAATTTTAGTTTCATCTAGCCTTTTGATAGAGCCTTACATTTTATATGCTTATCTATTATAGCTTTTGAGGGGGAGCCTAAAATTTTATTAATGTCCTAGTTGTTAAGGATATGTAAATATAAGGGAGATGTAGGTTCTTTGTCTTTTGGGGGAAAGTTTTCCAATTTTCTGAAATGGCCTGGCAAAGATGGAGGAAGGCACCTTACACTTGGTGTCTTTTATTGAGGAAGAGGCCATCATTAAGGGATTTCCAAACACATTAGAACTAATGAGGAAGTGAGAGATGCCACAATAAATCTAAGGAAGGGAGATTTACATTAGACTATGAGGTCAAAGACTTTATTTGGTTTGACCCATGTCAGGTTGAATCTACTAAGTAGCTAGTTAAAAAGTGTCAAGTTGAAAGGACACTCAAGGAATAAGAGATGAACTTAATCTTCCACATTTTGAAATATTGGGCATATATTGGGGACAATCAATCCTCTTTTGGTTAGGTTATTCACTGTCAAAATTTTGTCTTGCACCACTAGCCAAAAAAAGAAATTAACTTTGTTAATCAAATGCTTCACCCAAAAGTTTTTCCAAAAACTCCATTCACTTTCTAAATTAATATCGATGGCATGTCCTGAGGCCACTAAGTAAGAACCATTATCTTTAGTATCCCAAATAAAATGGTCTTCCTTTTGAATGGAAGGGATATGAACTTGACTTATTAAGGATTTGAGGTCTAAATAGCTTGAGATTCTCCAGTGAGAGTCCTTCACTAAGGAGAATTTTCTAGCACTTTACACTTTCATTTCCCAGTAATCTTTAATTTTGGGTCCCCATCTTTTATTGAGGTCTTTGTACCACCCAACCCAAATCCCCTATGTGAATAGGGGGTGGAGGATAGCTAGGCATCTTCCCATAAGTTAATTTTCTCACCATTGCCAATTTTATATCAAATACCTTTCTTTAAGAGATCCTTGTAGTTGGTTATAACTTTTTAGAAGGCATATCCATATATAGGGATTTCTTCCCATAGGAAGTCATCCACTTTCCCTCCTTCCAAGTATTTAGCTTTGATAATTCTTTCCTTTTGCCCACTCACCATTTTCCTTCAATAGTCACTAGCCCATTTTTGACAATAGGGCTCTATTCATGGATTTAATGCATCTCAAGCCGAGACCTCCATTTGATTTTTGGAGGCACAATTTTTCCCATGCAATTAGGTTATATTTAAATATTTATTCAGTTCCCCTCCATAAAAAGTTTTTTTTGAATTTGTTTAATTTTAGTGGCTAATTTGGAAGGCATTCTAAAAATAGACATCTGGTAAATAGGAATGCTCTCTATTGAATCCTTGAGAAGCTAGTATTTCCCTAATTGAGTAAGAAGGTGATCCTTTATCCCACCAATTTTTTTGGCTATGATTAATGAGAGGGTTAAAAATCTCAAAATCCATTTTTCCTTCAAATAATAGGATGCCTAAATGGCTTGTCAATATATTTCCCACTTGATAGAGCAATATTCTAGCAATTCTTTTCTGTTGGAAGGGTGGGCTATTAATGAAAATGAGAGAGCTATTTTGAAAATTAATACACTAATTGAAAACCTTTTTATAGTTATTTAAGATACATTTTAATTACTTCACTTCCTCAATAGAAGCTTCTCCTAAAATGATGGTGTCATCAGTGAACTATTCATGGGTGATAGGATTTGTGTTAAGAGTGATTGAGATACCTTTAATCAGTCCTTGAGTGTGGGCTTTCCATAAGATTCCACCTAGTGTTTCTGCTAAAATGATGAAGAGGTAAGAAGAAAGGGGATGACCCTATATTAATGCTCTTGAATAAGGAAATAAAACTTTTGAAACACCATTTATAATAATGAAAAATTTAGGAGTGGTGATACAGTTCTAGATAATCTTCCTAGTATCTTGATTCAAACCCAGCATTTCTAGAATCTGCATAAGGAAATGATAGGAGACCTGATCATAAGCTTTCAACATATCTAGCTTGAGTAACATGCCCTAACTTGAAGATCTAGAAATAGAGTGAATGGCCTCATGAATCTTAATAATGCCATCCATGATTTATCTGCCAACCACAAAGGTCCCCTGTTGCTCCCTAATGACTTTATCAAGGAGATATTGCATGCATTTGACTAATATAGAGGAACAAATTTTGTATGTGGTGTTGCAAAGACTAATAGGCTAAAAGTCCTAATTATTAGTAGCACCCTAATTTTTTGGAATTAGAACTAAGAAAATATAGTTAATTTCCTTGAGGATGGATTTTGATTGGAAAAATTATCTAGTAGCTTCTTCAACCTCTAGATGTACAATGTCCCAAAATTTTTGAAATAAAATTGAGGGGAACCCATCGATTCCTAGTGCCTTGGATACCTCCATTGAAAAGACCACACTTTTTATTTACTCGTCTAAAGGAACCTTGGTGAGGGAAACATTATCAGCATCAATGAAGACTTTATCAAAATTATTGAGAGTGGAAGCTATCAGATGATAATTTTATACTCCTTTTGAGAGAATATTCCCACAAAAATTAATTGTATCGTGGGAGATATCATCTTCATCTCTAATGATAGTCCCATTTTCCATTTGCAATTGGGATATTATGTTGATGTTCTTATGCCTTGATGTAGAATGATGGAATAACTTTGTATTCATGTCACCCTCCTTTAGCCATAAGCATATGGAAATTTGTTTCTAAAAGGCCTTCTCTTTTGCTTCCAGGTTATGAAATTGACATAAAAGTTATTTTTTCTTGGAAGCTGTGAGATCGTTGTAATTACTAGAGGCACAAAATACTTCAATTACTGAAATTTTTGCTTCAAGAACCCTTTTTTATAAGAAAATATCCCCAAAAACTTCCTTATTCCAAAATTTTGGCTTGGTTTTGAGGAAGTTGAGTTTTTTAGCGAGGATAAACATGGCAGATCCCAAGATGGGTTCTTTCCACCAATCTTTTAGGGATTCTATGAGATTGGGATGGAGAAGCCACATGCTTTCAAACCTGAAGGGGATACATTTGGGTTTTGAGATCTTGTCTCCTTCAAACACCAAGGGATTATAATCAGACCTCATTCTGTGTACGAAAGAAAACCTACTAGAACGTGGATGCCCCATTTTAACAAGATCAAAAACCTATCTAGGTGGACCTGGATCAAGTTTCCCCCTAGTCTTCTATTAGACCATGTAAAAGGATTACCATTAAGGTCCAAATATACTAACCTAAATTAGCGATGAAGTCATTAAACTCCAACATGTCTGTGAAGTCTATAAGGCCTCATTTTTTATCCCCAGGAGTGAGGGGGTGTTGAAGTCACCAAAAAAATCTAGTTTTAATTTACGTAAATTTAGTGAGGTTTTCCAAATAATATTTTTGGCAGATTTTGTATTTGGAGTGTAAATATTGGTTAAAATCCATTTGTCATTGCTATCTAGATCTATGAACAAAACATAAATCTAACTGTTAAAATTTCACAAAAGGTCTCCAAATACAAAATCTACCAAAAATATTCTTTTATTGGTTAAAATCCATTTGTCATTGCTATCTAGATCTATGAAAAAAATAGAAATCTAACTATTAAAATTTCAGAAAAGGTCTCCTCCCTAGACATCTAGGTTCTAAAAGATTTCCAGACAACCTGAAGCACCAGTAGATTCAGAGGAAAGAGCTTCAGCATTACTCCAAATTCTTGCTGCATTAGCTTTAAGAATAGAGTCATACATTTTTGTTTCCTGAATGAGAAGGATATAAGGATTAACCCTTTTGATGAGATTGCAAAGGGTCCTTTATTTTTTGGGGTTATTTAAACCCATTAAATTCCAAGAGAGGATTTTCATTTCTTATCATGATGGATCTTAAGAGTTCGTTGGGAGCCTTTAGCAATCTATTTTGTAGTTTCTAAGTTCCCTGTGACCATCCTTGGGGACCTACCCATGGGTTTAGGAGCAACACCAATGTTGGAATTTTTCTTACCTCTTTTATTTTTGGAATAAGTGATAAACCCATCATCTAGAGGAATGTCTTGAGAGGGAGAAAGAGTTTTAGAGCATTACCCCCAATATTTGTAGAGCTCTAGAGATTTTGAAAAAGGGGAGAGGGGAGCCTGGGTTGAGGGAGAGAGTTTTCCAAGCAAGCAAAGAGGGGGATTTTATGTGCTAGGGATTGTGAAGACACTAAAAATGAGGAAAGAAGATGAGAACCCAAGGAAAATCTGGGAGGAAGGAGGGAAGGGGTAGGATCTATAGATGAGAAAAGGGAGGGAGGGAGCACTCAAGGTGGAATCCTAGTGGGGAGAGAGAGATAGGCTAGGTTTCAAGGGGGAAAGGGGCTCTAGGCCTAGAGAAGGGGACAAACAAACTGAAGGGGGATGACACACTTAGGAGGGGTGGTCAAAGCCTACTGATCAAACAAGGGGGAAGAGAGGATGAGGGGGAAAGAGGGGGAGGGGGGTTTGGGGGCTAACATGGGGAAAGGAAGGGGAGGGGAAAGGGAGGGGGGACTAGGGAGGGATACCCCTGGGGGGACCAACTCACATATGGACTCTAAACCTACACAAAATAAGAGGAAAAAAAGGGTTAGAAAAAAGGGTACCTTTAAGACTGCTAAAAGGAGAAGTGCTTAGAGGGGCTCAAGGAGAGATAATTTTGAGAGGGTGTTATAGTCATAAATCCATATTTTTTACCTCTTTTTTGATCCCTTTCTATGAGGTAGTGGTAGAGATCTGACCTTTTTTTAGACAGTCATAAAATATATGACTTAGAACATTACATCATGGGTAAATGATTACATTATTCTCATACATGATGTTATGAATAAAAACACCATACTTTGAATTTATCTTGATCTTGTGCAGTAGGGGCTTGTTGTTAGGAAAAAACATGTGGACATGGGCAATAACCATTATTTGGTGTGAGAGAGAGTATTCGGGTCAATTTTAATAGGTTGACCCAAGGCCCTAAAAATCCCAATGATGAACTCTAAACTTTAGTATTCTAAGGGGATTTCAGGGAGGAGAACCCACATTGGAACATCATATGTATTTGTGTTGTTGAGGCTCAACCCAACCTTCCATATTCAGACATAAACACTCTCTTTGCCCATAAGCCAAGGGCCTTTCAAGAGAGCCTTGATACAATCTTCTTGCAAAGAAAAATATACTAGGAAGAAATCCCTAGTTAGATCAACCAACTCTAGATGACCTTTCAGTTTCCACCTTTATTTTGACCATTTAAGGAATGCATCAATATTTGGATAGTAGCCATTTACCCTAGCAAGAATGGATTTAGGAAGCTCCACATCGACCTGTTCCATAATAGGGTTCAAAATAGGGATGAAAATTTTATTATGAACTTATTCTAAGAATATCTATAAAAGTGAGGAGTCCTATCACCCTAGGATTTTCCCTTTGACCATGTCTACCCATGAGATTTTAAGAACATGAGGATCTAGTTTTTCTAGGGTAGGAACTTCATTGTCTAGCTATTTCAAGGTAGAACCCGACATTTTTAGAATTTTGTCTAGCATGCAATTAAATTTGTGAATCTCATGAGTGGGGTCAAATGGGGATACACTAACCTTAGGTAGGGCATTTTCATATCCTTCTTACATCTAGGCACTAAGAACATAATGATTCTAGTTTTCCTGCCTATGCAAAAATTCGAACTACTAAAGATCTTCCACAACATCCATGTCCATTCATATTATTGAAAGTATTTTTTATATAATTTATAAAATTAAATTCACATTTTAATTGAAATTAAATTCAAAATCAATATCAAACTTAGATTTATAATCAATGTTTCACTTAAAGTCACCTTAAATTCAGATCCAATGTCAGACTTACAGTTAGACCTAGTGTCACACTTAAAGGTAGACCTAGTACCAAACTCAAATTTAGTGTTGCGATTGAATTCAAAACTAGTGTCATATTTAGTGTAAAAAATAAAATCATATTTAGTGAAGGACTCAAACTTGGACGTAGTGTCAAATTAAATATGGTCCTAATGTCTAACTAAATACTAAGCTTAAGTCACTTAGTAAATTCATGACAACATCACCCATAACATTACCCTAATTTCACCTAGGGGTGATGCTAGGGATATGTTAGGTGATGTAGGTGCATCACTACCCAATGTAAATATTGATCTATTTTGCATGTCTAAAGTCTTTTTCAAGTTTTTAAGGTCATGTTAGGTCTGTAGGAATAATTTTTAGGTGGTAGGAAGTTATGAAATTTGAATTTGGGTTACATTAGCATTTTCTTGCTAAAACCCTTAATTTGAATTTCCAAATGTTTTTGTGAAGTTTGGGAGATCTCCATATTGTTTCAAGAGGTATAAACATTGTAAGTTGTGTATTTAGGTTTAAATAAGGGGTAAAGAGTGTTAAATACACACATGAATCATATACTGAGTCATCTTGGTGAGTATGAAAATAGTTAGGCAGTTTATAACATCCATAAAGGAGTTATAGTTAGTTAGGTTGGTTATATGATAATAAAATAACTTGTAATGAATGTTGTATTCAGATTTAGGAGTGGTATGGGGGGATAGATTAAAAGTGAGTAAATCAAATAAAACCAATAAATGATGTAAATATTCTATGTTTTGAAAACTAAAACAAATTGTAGACCTTATATCTCTGTGTTAACACAAAGAAAAGTTGATTGTGTAAGAATGGCTAGTGAAGGAAGATTTGATGATGATGAGTTATAATGATATATAATTTGATTGGTAAGTAGATATTGTTTTTTTATTTTAGTGATTCAAGTGTTTAACTTATTTTATTTCAAATGCTTTTGAGGAGGTTCAATGATATAGTCCTTGCCCTGTGTCAATGTGGTGAGATGACAGTGTAAACATCATAGCAGGGAAAGTTGTAAAGCTGAAAAGTTTCTATAGTTTCTCATGCATCTACATTGTGATAATATGTGTGTGTGAAGTTTTAAGAAGCATTGGATTGATATCCATTAGTTTCCATAAATAAAAATTAGGTAATGTTTTGTGATGTTAATATTCTATTGAAAGGACTGAGTATAATTTTTGTATGAGGAAGGGTAACATGAGAAATGAGTGAAACTCAAGTAGATATAGGTTTATAATCATATGTTCAACCTTATTAAGGTTAATTTTAATTTTAATTTTTTTTAATCCATGTTAATTTCCTAGACAATATATATAGACTGTAGATAATGGTATTCTAGTCTCAATCAAACAAAACCATATGATAAATGTGGAATAGAGGATACAGACTTAGAATATATTGATTTAATAAGTTGTATGAAACTTTAGTAGACCATAATAATCATCCAAATTCCTTTTAAATCATTTGAAATTTTCAAATAAGAATTTAAACCCTTCTTAGCCTATGTCAGACCCTACAAACCCTATTTCTAGGGTTTTAAGACAAAAATTGGGTTTATAAAAGATTGAATTGATAAAAATCTTTGAAAATTTGTGGAAAACATGGTAAGAAGGTCCTTTAATATGTTTTGTAATTTTTATATCATTTTTATACCTTTGTGTATGAATTTGATAAGCCTATGTCTAAACAGGGCAGTGGGAGGCATAATAGGCCTAAACAAGGGCTTAGAAATTATTATAAACATGGTCTAAAAAGTGAAATAGTGCATAAAATTTTATATAATGATAAAATAACATAAATGGTATCTATAAAGGGTGTTATTTTTCCAAATTAATAAAGTAAAAACTTGTACACTACAAAAAAGCCTAAAAATAGGCTAGTGGAGAGAGATTGTGACAGAGAAAGAAGTGTGTGTATGGTAGAGATTTGAGTTGAGAGGTGTTGTGGATTGGTTAGGTGGTAAATATAAGTTTTTTTTATCATAAAATAATGTCCATATGAATCCTATGTCTTGGTTTAGGTCAAGTTGTAATGTGACAAAAAGGCTAGTGTGAGAGATAACATAAAGGGAAGATAAAGAACAAGTGGAATGAATGAGATGTAGATGTGGATGTAAGATGTATGTAGGGTCCAAAGGCAAATAAAAGATAGAGATAAATAATTTTGTAATATAAGATTCAAGAAAAAATCTAGATAAGCTAAAGCTATATTTAGGTGTTGTTCGAGCAGAGGTAAGAGTAACAAATGAGTTTCTTATTTTCATGCATGAATGACAAATAGTATGATGACCTCTACATCATATAGTATCAGAGGAGTATTATGTGGAAGGTATGTTTGGGTTTTTTAAATTTTTGGTTACATGTTCATACAGTTATGATTAAGTAGGTGTTGAATATTATTTGATATGTTGTTAGATAAGTTGTTGTGAGATGAATAATGCAAGTTGCAGGAAGGAGTGAAGACGATGCATGGATATGTGAGTGAGAGGTAGATATAGTTGAAATAAAGAAAGTGAGAGGTGGGGTAAATAAATTAAGCCAAGAAGGCTTAGAAAAAATAGAGATAGTAAGAGTTCCAAGAGAGAAGCTCAAGTAGATAGCTTGAAGAGAGAAAAGAGAGTCCTATAGAAAGGACATGAAAGAAGAGTACATAATGAGGAAAAGAAAGAGATTGAATCCAAGAGAGAGAGAGTCAAGTGAGAGAGACCAAGTGAATGGTCAATAAGGTAAGTGAGAAGGTTTTTCAATAAGAGAAGAATGGTCCAAGAGAGAGACCTATAGAGAGAGTGAGATAGTGAAAGGTGAAAAGGAATGATGAAGGGCTTGAAGATTGCCACAAGAAGAATATGGAAGTAAAGTAAATACAATTAGAGAGAGATAAGGAAATATCTGAGATGAAGGAGGTATTTACAAGACTAGTGAAAATCTTGGAAGAGTTGAGACCAAGATTTAGTGTATGCAGAAAGAGGAAAGTGAGATGGCTTCTCAATCGGTTGATTGAAAAGAAGAGAAGACAAAATATGAAAGTAAGGTAGCCTAGAAAGAGAAGTAAAGGGAAAATAAGCCTCAAATGATTAATATTAATGATTTATTAACATGTTCATACATAGGTGAAGATCATTGGAAGCATGAGTAGCATGCTAAGGATGAGGAACAAATGGATTGGATAGCTGAGTTTGGTGATTCAATCTTGTGCTACCTTGAAGAAGGTGATCCATTGGATGATGAGGAAGAAGTGGATGAATGTGTAGTAGTACCATGCCTCATGAAAAGAAAGAAAGAGGTATATTTCAGTCAAGGAGGCATTGAGGAGAGTAAAAAAATATAAGGTATACATTTTAATGTCATTTTTGATGAGTGTGTGTGTGTGTGTGTGTTGATGAGAACATTGCTGAAGATGATTTGTATGAGAGTAATTTAAAACTGATGATCATGTTGATGGAAGGAAAAAAATCTACAATAATGCCAAGTGAAGTTTTTGACATCCATGAGGTGGCAATAATAGAGAATGAATAAGAAGCACAAATTGAAGTGATTGAAAAGTTTGCATGGCAGCAAGTTGAGGTGTCTTTCTTGACACCAATTGAATAGCAAGGTGATGTAGATGAGTATATAGAAGAAGAAGAGCAGATATGGTAGAATATAAAGGAAGGATCAGATTATTTGATTCTCATAAGATATAAGAAGACTATCATGGTAGATGAGTTGCCATTAGAGACAATCTTGAATCGAGATGAAGAAGAGTTATAAATAAAAGAACAAGATGAATTTTAAGGGAACAAGAAAGAGGTGGTTTTATTTGATTTTTTTGCTTCATGTGCAGGTTTATGGAGTAGAGAGGACAAGCAACAGCTTCCCATAAATAGATTGAAGAAGCAAAATAAGAGAAAGAGCAAGAGAGAGAATAATAAAGGAGGAACGATCATGATTTTGAGAAAGCATCAAGAAGGACTAAGATTCTCAAAAAGACCTTGGGATCTAGGTGGAAGAAGGATGATACAAAGAACCTCAAAGTTAAATCATTTATAACTTTCATGGGAAAGTTTTTCTTTGATCCTCAGTAGTATGATGTAGGAACATCACTACCCAATGTAAATATTGATCTATTTTGCAAGTCTAGAGTCTTTTTCAAGTTTTTAAGGTCATTTTAGGTCTATAGGAATCATTTTGAGGTGGTAGGAAATTTTTAAATTTGAATTTGGGTTGCATTGGCATTTTCCCACCAAAACCCTTAATTTGAATTTTCAAATGTTTTTGTGAAGTTTGGGATCTATCCATCTTGTTTCAAGAGGTCTCAAAATTGCAAGTTGTGTGGTTAGGTTTTAATAAGGTTTAAATCATGTTAAATCCCAATATGACTCACAATATGATTCATCTTGGTGAGTAAGAAAATAGTTAGGTAGTTTACAACATCCATAAGGGAGTTAGAGTTAGTTAAGTTGGTAAAAGAACTTGTAATGAATGTTGTATTCAGAGTTAGGGGTGGTATGGGGGGTTAGATTGAAAGTGATTAAATTTAATAACCCAAATAAATAATTTAAATCTCTTATGTTTTTAAAACTAAAACAAATTGTAGACCTTGCATCTCTATGTTAATACAAAGAAAAGTTGACTGTGCAAGAATGGCTAGCGAAGGAAGATTTGATGATAATGAGTTATAATGATCTCTAAGTTGATTGGTAAGTAGATATTGGTTTTTTATTATGGTGATTAAATTATTTAACTTATTTTTTTAAAATTATTTTGAGGAGGTTCAATGATACAGTACCTGCCTTGTGTCAATGTGGTGAGATGACAATGTAAACATCATAACATGTAAAGTTGTAAACCTAAAAAGTTTTTATAGGTCCTCATGAATATAAAGGGGTGAGAATATGTGTGTGTGAAGTCTAAGGAAGCATTGGAATAATATCCATTAGTTTCCATTAACAAAAACTAGGTACTATTCTATGATGTTGACATTCTATTGAAAGAAGGACTGAGTATGTTTTTTGTATGAGGAAGGGTAGCATGAGAATTGAGTGAAACTCAGTAGAAATAAGTTGATAGGAATATATTAAAACTTATTAATTCTATTTTTTATTTTCAAAATGTTTTAATCCATGTTAATTTCCTAGACAATATATATAGACTATAGATAATGATATTCCAGTCTCAGTTAAACAAAACGATGTGATAAATGTGGAATAGAGGCTATGGAATACGAGTATATTGATTTAAGAACTTTTATGAAACTTGAAAATACCCTAATAATCATCCATAGTCCTTTTAAAGCATTTTAAATGTTCAGATAAAAATTTAAACCATTCTCAGTTTATGTTAGACCCTGCAAACCTTGTTTCTAGGGTTTCAAGACAAAAATTAGGTTTATAAAATATTGAACACATAAAAATATTTGAATTTTTTTGGAAAGCATGGTAATAATTTCATTTAATATTTTTTATAATTTTAAATTTTTTTCCATACATTTATGTATGAATTTGATAAGCTTGTGTCTAGACAAGGTAGTGGGAGGCCTCATAAGCCTAAATAAGGGCTTATAAATGATTGAAAACATGGTATAAAAAGTGAAATAGGGAATAAAACTTCATATAAATATAAAATAACATAGAGGGTATATGTAAATGGTGATAGTTTTCCAAATTAATAAAGTACAAATCCATACATTATAGAATAGCCTAGAAAAAAGGCTAGTGGAGAGAGACTGTGACAAAGAAAGAAGTGTGTGTATTGGTTATGTGTAAAATATAATTTTTTTGAGCATAAAAAGATGTTAATAAACCTATTAAGGCTAGACTAATCCTATATCTTTTTTTAGGTCAGGTTATAATGTGACAAAAAGGCTAGCGTGAGAGATAACATAAAGGGAAGATAGAGAACAAGTGGAATGAATGAGATGAAGATGTGTATGTAGTATCCAAAGGGAGATAATAAAAAAATAAAAATAATTTGGTAAGCTAAGAGTCAATAAAAAACCCAGATAAGCCAAATTTAGAGCTAGGTGTTGTTAGAGCAAAGGTAAGAGTAATGAATGAATTTCATGTTTTCATGCATGAATGAAAAATAGTATGATGACCTATACATCATTAGGAATGATATTATCATGTCATTAGAATACACACACACACACATGTGTTCACGTGCACGCACACACACACACACACATGTGTGTGCACGCACACGCACGTATGCACGCGCACGTGCATGCGTGCGCACGCGCGCGTGCACGCGCACGCGCGCACACACACACACACACACACACACACACACACACACACACACACACACACACACACACACACGCACGCACACACATGTTATTTATTGTTGAAATGAGAGATAACCTTAAGTTCCCTTTCCAACTTTAGAGGTGAAATTTTACTTTAAAAATATCTTATATGGTGACTTAAAGACAAATTTAAAGGTGAATTTAGTGAAACCTTAATTACAAATTATTTTATTCAAGATGTTGTAGTTCTTGTGTTGTGAGAAAGCCTTACATAAACATTGGTTGATATATGTCTAAAAAATTGGCCCTATGAGTCTCATTTATTTGATTAGAATGTAACATATATGTTTACAATATATTATCATAGAATTGTAAGTGCTTACCCTTATAGTGTTTTTATTTTATTTATAAATATGAGAAAGAATCAATGCATTGCTAAAGAATTAATTTTAAATGTTTTAATGTTATTTGGGGTGAGCAATAGTACGAGTGAACTGTTATGAGCTTCCCATGAACTCAATACTAGTTTGATTTTATTAATCAAGTATAGGTTTATTGTACTAGTTATCCCACAGATTATCATTTTAAATTGAATAATTATAATCTATTGAGTTTATTGGTGTAAAATAATAGAAATTACAAGTTTTTTTAGTAAAAAAGTACCAAAATTGGACAAGACATAAGAATGAATGTTAGATATTGGTGGGTTGCCTGATTGATCTCTATAAAAGAGATAATTATTTTTTATAAAGACAAGGAAACATTTATTTTGTTCCAATTATATGGATGCCAAAATAATGATGGATCAACATATAAATTTTATTTATCTCGATATCATTGTTGGTGTGGAGCTATGATAAGACTTACCACTAATCAAGTTGTTCAGATCCATAATGAAGGATGTAATAAAAAAGGATCATCATCTAAAGTTATTTCATTCTCAAATGGTGTGTGATTAATTTGTCAAGGATGTATGAATTCATAATGCTTTCCTAGTTTGTAATGATTTCTATAGTGGAGATGTTAATATTTGTAATGATGTTCTAGAATGTTTTTCACAAGAGGAGTTCACTCTAACAAAGAGATACATAATTAGCCTAATATTTTTATGGAATATCAAAATACCACTTTGGGTAAAATATGAAAAATTTCTAGTAATTTTCTTATTTTCCATTTATGAACATGAAGATGCTTTCCATAAGACCAACACCTTTTATATTTTATATCTGATAGTGGTTTCAATGAATAAATTCACTCCATATATGCATTATTGAAGGTTAAAATTTTAATCAAATTAGTTTCAATTTGAGAGACATGGCATATAATGATTTTTCCAACATTTAATGAAATAAATGATTCACTACACAAAATAAGAGGGATTTTTGTAACACTAAAATGCCTATTGTGCATTGATGTTATGATAACAAATAATTTAAATCAAAAGATTCTCAAAGGTAATTGACTATGGTTCCTTTGAAATTAGACCCTCTAACAATATTGATAACATATGGTGATGTATTTATGATTGATTTGTTGCCTTTGAGGCATACTTATAAATATATTTCAACACAAGATGGTGTGAAATAATGGGTTGGTATTCCACATTTGATTTCTATATAAAAAACATGTATCGGTTGCGGTGTTCAATCTATCATCATTATATGAAGGAAAATATTTTTTACCATTATTTTTAAATCCATGGAAGGTTCCTAATGTAAATCTCATGAGAATTTGTACTGACATTAAAGGATGTTCCTTTTTTCCACAAGCATGTTTTTGTAGTGTATTTAGTAAACCTTTGACATAATTCAAAAGTTCTTCATAATAAAAAAAATGATCACTTGAAAATATTTTAGCTGTATTCAATAAACATGGATCATCAAGGATAAAATGATGGATTATTTTATATATCTGCATGATATCTCTTGGATTCAAAACTGATACACATTTTTAAAACTAATCTTTATCAAGAATTACTACAATTTACTTTTCCCAAACTAGTGTGTCAATATTATGAGCATTTTAAAGCCAAAGGAAACCATGAATATGTGTGAAACCTCTATGGTTACACTCATACCTGGAAAAAAACATGTATTTATGTTAGGTTTAGAAAAATAAGGGCCACTATAAAAAGAAAGGAAAAATAAATCTACCATGAATATGTGTGAAACCTCTATGGTTCCACTCATACCTAAAAAACATGTATTTGTGTTAGGTCTAGGAAAATAAGGGCCACTATAAAAAGAAAGGAAAAATAAATCTTGTTATTGTGTACCTGTACCAGTAATATTCTACTTTTAAATATTTTTCTAAAACTTCTTTTTGAAATATTATAAATATATAATGCATATAAAGAATTATATGATACATATTTAAGATAATTTATTTGATCAACCAATGATAATATTTACATGTGCCTTTTGGGGGATTGGAAGGCATAGTTTTGGGCAATTTAGGTCATTTTATGTCATTATAATTGAGCATGAAGAATAAAGGAGGAGGAAAAAATTATGAAATCATGTCAATTAGTACAACACCAAATTTTATCTAATATAAGCTTGTTCCTCATAAATTGGATTCAAATTGCATCATTTTTTAAGAAAATTTATCATCAAGTAAATCATGAAGGCATCAATAGAGGTATGTAATAGTATTTGGTAGGTTGTATTCAATATTTTAAATAAAAAACAATAGTTGTGCCTTGGATATGATGTTACACTATCAGGTTAAGAAGAAAATATTTGAATTTGGGATGGCCACCATGTATCTTATCATGATAATGCATAAAATGAAGTGAATATTTATGCATATGAACATTTTTTATGTGAGGCTTATTGAACATACCTTGACATATAGGACAAAAATTGGAAATGCCATAGTAAACAATCATTATGTGTTGTATTCATTTGTAGGTGATAGGCTAAGTGTTGGCCATGTTGTAGCATGCAATTTGCTTGCGATATTGGTTTTAGAAGTATAGGAACACATGATGAAGGTAGTTATTTTGTACAATTCAAAAAGGAATTTTCACATGCATCAAAAAGGTGGTTCTATGTGTTGAAGTTTTAAAATGTTAATGGAAACATGAATGAAACATCTATAGGTTCATCTATAAATTATGCCAATATAATTTCAAAAAAAAGCACATCCTTATATAATGAATCACGTGTTATTTTTTATTTCAAGGCTTACATGACACATGATTTTATAATAAAAAATCATATGTTTCTTATTGAGGACTTTTTCTTTTGATAAGAATTATATTATATCCAATTGATTGATTATTTGTGGAAGATATTTAATAATGACATTGATGTCCTATGGGAAGCTAATGGTGTATCTGTTGTATTTGTGCTAGCCTTCACATCTATATTTTACTTGAAAATGGGATTTACTCTTACTTAATCATTTATTCAACCTAAGTAAGTAGTCTTAAAACCTCAGGGTTTCTCTAGTTGGCAAAATGATGATCATCTTATTTAGAAATATATCTATAAAAATGAAAAACCCATTTTATATTTTAGTGTTCATGCCTGGAAAATTTTCCATGCATATAAAACATATTTGAACATATGATAAACAATATATTCTTTCATGAAAGTGATTATGTGTTTTTTCAAAGTTTGAATTATAATGAATTTAAAAAATTAATGTGTATGCCTTTCTTTTATATATTGGGTAATAGATAACTTATATATCTATCCTTTGGTAAATTTTTGAATGTTTAAGACAATGAAGATTTACCAGTATAAAAAATATTGTATCTGTACTTAAGGTTTATTTATGGGTGGTTTAGAATATTTCGTGCATGGGTTTGAAAGATAAAGATATAGTACTTGTTGAATAATTACACATAATGTATTGAATAATATATTAAGTAGAAATGGATTGTAACTAAATATATTCATGTTATTTGTAAGAAGTATTATCATATTTACAATAATAAAATGTAAATGGATACTCAAAGGATATTTCCTTTCCCTTATATGTTTATTGATGATATATTTAAAGATTTGGTACAACCAACATTATTTTTATTTTATATGAACTTTATTTTATGTGTAATAATTTAACCATTATTCTCTATTTTGAAAAGTAGACATCTGCAAGGTTCATTTACAAAATTTAAAAACAATCATTCAAAGCAATGTATAATTCAAAATACATAGAAATCAATATCAATTTTTTTAAAAAAAAAAATTAACATTGATAAAATTTATGTGAAATATATAATTTAATGAAAAAATATGAGCAACATATTGGAAAGTAAAAAATCCCAAAATCCATAACTTTCAAGAAAAGAATTTGATTATTGTTTTTATCTATCATACTATAAAAACAACAATTGAATTTTAACAATTAAATTGAATTTTGAAAATTTATCAAAAATTGGAAAATGTAAGGCATGCATTAATAGAAATAAATGTTAATCATCTATCAATATTCCATAAATTATGATACACAAAATTAATAGTTTAAAATATAATATAATTATATGCTACACAAAAAAGGCAAGTATACAAAATGCGACATGCATTCTTTATTAAAAATAAAAAAAATAAACAAAAATATTAAGTATAGTAAGTAATATATGACATTACATGTGTAAAATATTATGTAGATAAGAATAAATACATTATAAGGTTTGTTCTGGAGTCAACTGCATAATAGATTTAATTTCTGACATTTCGTATCTCATTGTTGGATCCATCTTCAAGGTAGATGTTCTCTCCCCTGACTATGGATCCAACAATGAGATCTAAAATGTTAGAAATCAAATATATTATTTAGTTTACTCCAAAATAAACTTATACTTTACTACACTATGAAGAAATTAATCTCAAAACCAAAATAAATAAATAATTTGAAACGATATTTATGAATGTATTTCAAGATGCAGATTATATATATATAATTTTCATATATATACATGGAAACACTATTTTAAAACATAATATAATTCTAGACTATAGAATAAAGGTAATAAAAAATAAAAAATATATTTGTTAAATTTTGTAATTATAATAAGTCAAAGTGTATTTATTTTTAAAATTGTTAAGCATAATAAATGATATAAAATGTCTCATATATAAAGTATTTAGATAAAAATGTACATCAAAAAATAATAACAATAATTATAACAAATACAAATTTTACTTGTGGATGTATTATTTTAAGATTCTTTAAATTAAAAGTGACATATTTAACTCGATCATTTTTTGAAAATAAAATGTTGACTAAAAACATGATCAATGATATCTTGAGTTGCCTCATCATCCAAAGTAAAAACTATAAACCTTGTGCATCAATTTTCATGATTGATTATGTAATTCCATCAAAGGTAACTACTAGATTTACTTTTCTAATTGCTTCTTTTATTTCAATAGAGTAAAATATGCCTATAATTACATTGATGGATATATGTCTTTCACTTCGATCAATACCAAGTATAACTAGTTTTTTTACTATATTTTTCTTCTAATATGTATCACCCACCATAACAAACAAGCAAGGTAAAATACATTGCTCATCAGGACATTTATCACAGTTGCTTCCACCAAATCTTTTTTATGTTTTCTTGATATTTTCTATGTGAACAATTTCAAACAAAGTTGATTTGACACTCAAGGGTGATGGCAGTTGAAATAATTTTATTTCTTAGTGAACGTGATAGAATATTATATTTTTTAGATGCAATCCAAATATGTAAGATTTTTAGTCTCAATTATTTTAAGGTTGAAAAAATATTTACTACTAAACTTAGTTTTAATAGTAGTTTTACCAAAATTGAATGTCCAGAATACTTTTATTATAGTAAAAATAATATTTATCTTAAAATTAAGTTCACAAATTTCTACAACCAATGTATTGAGATGCACACCCCACCCTGTCACATCAACACTATTCCTTGATATGTCTTCGATCTACAATGTTCCTTTTATACCTTCCGATCCATATTTTTGACATACAATGGAAGCTATAAAAATGAACATAACAACACCATAAATTTCCACTATATATTTGTTTAGATGTTTTTGGTACGCCACTTATATTTTCTAAATGGATATGGTAAACTAATATTCTTTTACTCTCTTCACCATAACAACTTATTATCAATGATAACTGTAAAATTATTTCACATAGATTATTAAAATGAATGTAAAACTTATTTTTCTTATCTAACCCTTCCTTTATACAACACATATTTTTTCCATCTTATATTTGGTCATAAAAAATTCAGGAAAAATCATCAAAATATGTTACACATAGTCCCTCTTCATTTTAAAAAAAAAAAAAAAAAATCCAAACAATCTTATGCATTTTTTGTTATCATACTCTCAAACGAAATTTTTTATAAATACTCTTCCCTTTATTAGCTGAATGTATTTTCCAATAGTTAACTATTTAATAAATAACATAATTCATGTGATATCTTTTTTCATGATGATTCTATCGAGAGGTGTTGCTATATAAGTTTCATTTTACAAAGAGGTATCAGTTGATGATAAGCTTAATTGTGATTGATTATTGCATGCTTTTGATATATAGGTTTATGATCTTCTCATGTTTGGAGGAAATAATTTTAAGTCTAAAAAGAGAATAGACCTTTATAAAAAATAAATAAATGAATATGTGATAGTAAATACAAAAATGTATATGTTATTTATTTTAAAAAATGGGAAGAAAGTAACAATTTATATTTCATTAGACCAACCTACACATAAAATTTGTAAGTTGCAGAATGGATCCTTATTCAAGTTCATCCAATGTAACACAAGCACTGATTTTTTTTTGGCAAAAGGGTTACATGGAACTGTAATTCATTGGAAGGAAAAACATAATGTTGTATTTTGACAATCAAAAAAGAAAGGACAGAGTAATATTATATTTTTTGAACGAGTGTTTTTATTTTAATACATCCTTTTAACAAGTAAAGACTGAAATTTTATATCTAAGTTGAAACCATTTTGTTATAATACATATTTTAAAAGTAAACATTAAAAAGAAAAATAATAAAATTCATGGAAAATAATATTTAACCTTAAAAAAAAAAAAAACAATTAACTATATAATATACTAAAAACAAACCCATTCGTTTTTAAATACATCCCTTTAGGTAAATTTAAATGCACTTAAATATATAGTTTGAAATGAAAAACAACATACATATTAAGAAACATATTAACATTAAACATCCATTTTTTCTTTATCTTTATTTTCTCTAGTAATTTTCCATGCACGATTAAGGCCATTTTTCATTGCGTTCGGTTTTGGAATTAGTAATCTCCAATTTTTAAAATTTTTATGCAGTCTCATATTTTTGTGTATAATGGACACTATCATATACAAGGTTAAAACTTTTCGAGATCAATATAAAATTTGGGCAAGTAAATGATAATCATTTTTTGAAATTTTAGTCAAGATTTTAACAAATGTTTAATCTCTAAGATTATAGGTTTAGGAAGCTTATAATAAAAAATATTTATAACAAATTTTGATATATAAAACTTTTCTTTTCTCATGAAATTTGGCATTGTCAAATGTTTTTGGTTGAATTTTTTTCTTTGCACATATTCTTCTTAGGATTAAAATGTAATAAAAAAAGTATTACATACAATTATTTTTCATTATTCTAAACAAATGACTATTAATTAATTTAAATAAATGGCTTTCAATTATATTTCTTACATCAGTGTTTTCAGTGTTATTAGACCTTATATATATATATATAAACAATACTTGTTGAAGTCAACATATTTAATGAATTAATTTTATAAATATAAAGTTATTATTATGTGAATTTAAAAACCTTGTTTCAACATAGACTATAACTTGGGATGTATGGTGAGGTTTCATTTTGGAAATAAATCCATTTACACAAAGCAATTACTTACTTAGACAAAGGTGTGTGCGCCAAAATTTTGAGTTAAAGAAATGGTGTTATATATTTTTTAGGTATGATCATACCAATGTTAAAAATAAATTTTAAATATAATAAATAAGATATTTATTATATTAATACAAATACGTACAAATAATAACAAGACATTCCAACATTAAATAATATAAAATGATATCTTAAACTATCAAGTACAATCATATCTTAAACTTTTAAAAATAATTTGTAAACTACAAATTTAAAAATTAATATGAAGTTTAAAAGTGTATAAAATTTAATATTTAATAATATAAATAATAATAAATAAATAAAAATTAATTAATTAAAAAAATATCATAAACTAAATCCACATTTTATTACAAACAATACAAAATGATATTTTAATCCATGATGCAATTCTAAACTTAAAATGTATATATTGTTAAGACATGCATAATTTACTTTAAAAAATAATGCCATGTTATAAATCCACCAATAAATACTAAATCCAAATTTTTATCGATAAAAAAAGTAGTGCAAGCATATCAAGAAATGTAATTAAATTTGTTGGCTATCAAATTTAATTACATTTCTTGACATGCTTGCACTACTTTTTTTAAATCACATAAACCTTCGAAATTATATCACCTAAATGGTCAACATAAATTTAGATATTTAAAATCAAGTTTTAACTGCAAAATTATAAGTTCTAGGTATTTATAAATAATATTTAAAATTATAAAAATTTGTTTTTTAAAATTTGAACATTATACTTGTTATAGATTTACAATATAATTTTCCATGATAATTTAATGGATTACAACTCATCTTTATATGAAAAATTAGACTTGAAATAAAATAAAAATTATTATATATTTATAATATGTAAATATATTTCATATAATTATTATTTCAATTACAATTAGTCAAATTAATGTTTCTTACTAAATAATATGCATTTAATGAAAATAATTACATTTTGTAGAAGAAATTGAATTCAAATCTACACATAGAAATGTTCAAAATATAAAAACTTATCCTAAATTAATATAATATTTTATAAAAAATGGAGGCCTCGTAAACTTATTATTAAAATTTTATAAAATGGACATGACTTTAATAGAACAATTCATAAGTGTAATTCCATCTCCACAAAAATCAATTACTTCACATCTTTGACAACTTTCTTAAAAATTATATATATATATATATATATATATATATATATATATATATATATATATATATATATATATATGCAATCACACTTAAAAATAAATGTTTATAAATATAATATTATTAAAAAAAAATTAAAAAATAAGAATTTTTTTAAAAAATATAAATAATAACATTGAGCACTAATTCAAAAGACTTGCAAATAACAAGCATTCCATGTTATATTAATCATAGGCACAACTTAATTTTTGAAATAATTTTATACTATAAAATAAAATATTAAAAGTGATCAATTATAACTTACAATATGAGAGATAATCATTTTGAAATCAAAATTTTAAAGGTAAATTTTATAAATATTATAATTATTGTATTATTTTTAAGAAAAAAATTATAACTTAAAATCATTTACATATTTAATTTACATATAATTATTAAAAATAAAAATTTAAGTACATAATTATATAAAATCAAATTATAAATATTTGACTTGTAAAAACTGTGAAAACTATGCTAACTATAAAATTACAATATGATTTTCTTTTTATTTTAATAGATTACAACAAAAATATTTATATGAAAACTAGAATTGAAATACAATAACTATTTTTTCTATATTTATAAATTTTGAATGTGAAAATATATTTTACATATCTATTATTTCAAGTATAATTGTTTAAATTAATGTGCATTATGAAATAAAATGCATTTAATAAAAAATACAATTATATTTAGTTGAATAAAATGAGTTCAACTCTACACATAAGAATACTCAAAATATATAGAGAAAATGGAGCAAAAGAGGATCATAGGTTTAACAAGAATTTTAAAATCTAGTTTTGGGTAGGAAAGTGTTGAAGCTAGTTATATTCTAAATGAATAGAAGGAATCTAGTGAAAAATGTATCAAAACTGATACAAACTGACAATATCCTCATGGGGCCTCCTATATAAAGGTCAAAGAGGGGACCACACTTAATAAGGAGGTTATATCATGGGTAGAGAGAGTATTAACTACTAGCTTGGTTTTGAAGTAGGGGGAGTCACAACCTCTTATCTTGTCAAAGGAAGGAGATCATTTCTTCTTGAAAATATAAAATAAAGTTATCAACAAAACAAACAACATGAGGAAAAATGCATTTGTAAGTAAGTTTCTTGGAACCCATCTTAATATTGATTTTTTTGAGACTAGGAAACTAGAAAATGGATGCCCAAGGGTCACATGGAAATATTTAAAATGGTAAACAAATAATTTCCTATCTCCTTTTCTAGTAAAGAAGACTTGGCCAATTATTTTCTGAGAGGCCCTTAGTTCTAGTTCTTGGGAAAAGTAGGGATTTATCTGATAAAGTGGAAACCTAGTTTTAATCCTTTTAAAGAGAGTATTAAGTACATATTTGAATCTAGGTTAGGTTACTAAGGTTAGCAATAGAAGTTTTGGCATAAGAAGTGGTCTATGATATCAGTAGATCTATATGATAGCTTATCAACTTTGATCCCATAACTAAATATAGGAATTTATTATTTTTTTCTAGGTTTTGTGTCATTATACAGTCGATGATGTTCTTCTTACTAGCATCAATATTTTATTAAAGTATGGAGAGAGGATCCAACTAATAATAATATGAAAATAAACCCTCACTTTTTCAAATGTGCAATAAAATGGGTCATATTTCCAAGGATTGTCTGTATTTTATGTTGACCAATTTTGCCCACAGGCAAAATTTTGGTCACCTTCTTCCCTTGCTATTCCAAGCCAGTCAATCTCAGGTTGCACAAGTTCAAGACATGGTTTTTTTGGCCTGGTTCAGGGCTCAGTTCAATCTTGCACTTGGTTTATCTTCTTCAAGTTCAAACGGCCTTGTTCCGGCTTGGTTTAGCCCCTTGATTCCTCAGCACTTGGTTCATCCTTCGTCAAGTTTAGTTCAGCACCTAGTTCATTGGTTCGGCCTAGTTCATTCAGCCTAGTCCAAGTTCAATGCCCTTGCGGGAGAAAAGGCACTTCAAAGAAAAAATCTGGGTAAGTTCAAATTCGGGTAAGTTCAAAATTCGTTAAGTCCCAAATTCCTTCAGACTTTTTGTCTGAAGGAATTCGGGTGCACTGTTCAAAGTTCAAAGCTGGGCTGGGTAGAATTTCCATAGACTTTTTGTCCATGGGAAAACATCCGCGGACAAAAGTCTACAGGGAAATTGTCCCCCGACACAAAGCCCGCGGGAGCCCGAGACAATCCAAAGGCAAGTAAAGGACTCACTGAAGGACCCTGAAGGGTAGGTGTCCTTGCAGGGGACTTTCAGCCTAAATCCAAAGGGGCACTAAGTAGGTCAGAGGGGTGCTAAGAGGAAGCAAGCCACAGAGAAGCCATGAAGACCAGATGACAGAGACGGAGACGTTCTAAGGGACGTCAAAATTAACAGAGTAAGTTAGTCATTGGTTTTCAACCAATGACAACCGTGTGAACGTTAAATTTCATGAAATGAATGGCCATTTGTTTTCAACTGGGAGAGCACTAACCAAGGGTCCAGAATGCAGCGAGCCACTAAGAATTTGCCTCGGAGGGCCGAAGGAGCTAGAAGAGACAAAATGGAGAAAAGACAAAGTGACAAACATGGAATGAGCAAGCAGTTATTCCAAGTGGCAAAGGGAAGGTGATTTATTGCCTGAAAATCCCCAAATGGTGCAAACAATGAACGATATGGCCTGTGCATTTAAAAGGGGGCAAATCTAAATCTGTTGGCAAAAAAGAGGTGCAGCCTGTGTTTCCACATTAATGCTCGAATGCCAAAGTCAAATTCAATGATTATACAACATGGTTCCAGCAGATCTCTTCTAGAAAGATGACATTGGCAATAGTGTTTTCCTCTTCCCAATGAGGGGACGCAAATTGGCTACTTGTAAAAAAGGAGCACCAAATGGGCCTCCTTGCTTCTCCTATATATTTGCAAACTTGTCATTTGTATAAGGATATTCCACATTTGTAAGGCGTAGCCCTGGCAAAATTTCCACCTGAATCAATAAAAGCAGTTTTACCTCCATCTTGGATAGACATATTCGAGTATGTCTTGAGTGTTTGTTTTGTGTTCAGTCATTGTTTCTTGATGCTTTCACAGGTCTAACACCAACATACCTATTGTCTACAAGGCACCATCTCTACAGCTGACAGGAGAAGAGCAGTATTTGGAAGTGCAAAATAGAGGGAGTTACTTACAGTGTGCATTCCAAAACACCTTGGTGAATATCTATTTTTGGGTTTTCATGAGAGCCTCCCTACCATTTTCTTGCAGCCTGGTCCTTCTACTAGGTCTTAAGTGTATGTATGTATTTTTCTGATTTCAAGTGTGGATGTGGGAAGGTCGACTTTATTTTGATGCATCACCTCTTTAGAGTAGTTTGTTTTCCTGCATCTCTCTCCCTTTTCATCCCCCCCATTATATAACTATATATATATATATATATATATATATATATATATATATATATATATATATATATATATATATATATATATGTCTATATTTGCACTTGCTGGAACAAACATGATGCATCAAAGGGAGCTAGCCCTTATCTAGAGACTCTCCCCTCTAGCTTCGCCAGTCCCACAGGTGAGAGGGGAGTTTCCATAGTTGCGAGGAGAAGGCAGGAGCTCGACCTCCTACCAAAGGGTGCAATCTCTTACGTCAACAATTTTGGCACACTCGGTGGAACACAGTTTTACAACACAGTAAGGTTTCAGGATTGATGCTGGTCCTGTTACAACAAATCAAATTTTTTAGCATCTGGCGACTCTAAGTTAAATTTATTGGTTAAGCAGCCTGGTGCCATCAGAAATCATTTCTTATATGTATATTTCCTTTGCTCAAAATCATGGGTCTGGTTTTCCTTCATATGATTTCGATCATACTCAAAAATTTTAGAGAATCACCTCAAGCAGCTCTCCTAGTTGCCCTGCAACTATAAAAGAGATGGCACTAGAATTAGAGATTAACAAGCTGGAAGAGCAGTACAGATATCAGCATGAGTTGATGTATAAAGAGGACTGTTTGTTTAGGCAAGCTCATCCCTTGCAACCCATGAAAGAGGAGGTAGCAAAATGGAGAAATCCATCTATTCAAGGCAGTCAGCCTTGTGTGCCCCCTCCTATTCTAAAAAAATCCCCCTCTTTTACACCAAATCCTTTCTATCAGATCACACTTGCTCATTCCAGCTCATCAAATACATCTGCCCCCAATCCCGTGCATCTGGTTTTCCAACACTAGAGGGCATCAGAACAACCTCCCATGGAGATGAACCTTCTAAATTCCTTATATTATGAATCTTCCATTGAGAATAGTACCACCATCCAACACGTCCCTCTTCTAGAGACTCCTCTAGTGCATCAACAGTCTCTTCCTTGCATTCCTTAGCCTCCCCAAGTTTTTCAATGTAATGTGTAGATTTTGAGTTGGAGGAAGGATTGCCAAGAACCAGCTCAGAGTTTTGAAGAGGATCATGCAGGTGACCTCCAAGAAAGACTCTTTCAGGACAATCTAGCCAAGCAAATTGAAGATTTAGAGGCTAGGATGAATCTACTTCTCGAAAGAGAGTTCGAACTTCCAGACCTTGTAGAGGAGCCCCAGGACCTTGGAGAAGGCAAAGTTGCTGCCTGTTCACAAGAGAAAAATTCCAATTCTGAGTTCCTGACCTGGGGGAAAATAGTAGAATCATGGGGCAAGGTGGAGGAAGAGAAAGGTTTTTCTCAAAACCTTGAAGAAGCTGAGGCTGCTCCTGCTCATGATAATGTTGGTGGCCTCTAGGAAAAGCTTTTCCAAGAATATCTAGCTAGGAGAATTGTGGAGTTGGAGTCTAGAGAGAAATTCCTCTGCCAATGTGTGATGGATGATTCAGACCAAACAATACATTCTATGTCTGAACACACCCCACCTACACATTTCCAAGAGAGATATCAGGTCATGCTTGATATTGATGAAGTGCTGACCAAGTGGAAAGAGGAGAATCATTCGATTATAGCTCAAGGACTGCCTCCTCTTCCACATGTTTTCTCCACTTCACCCCTTCTCGAGGAAGAACCTGTTCTGCAGGAGGCGAGTGAGGAGTAGAAGATCCAATCTAAATTTCTTCAAGAGGCTATCATGAGTGATAACGAAGATGAAATCATCATTGATGCTCCTTGTGAAGACCTTATCAGCATTGGAGAAGATGCAGGTCTTGCATATATGCAGATGTTCCAGCAATATGAGGAGGAACAAAAGCATGGTGAGTTATCTTCCCCTCTATTTGATGAACTTCCTTGCTATTTTGATGATGAGGATGACTACACTAAGGAGCCTGAGTTAGAGGAAGATTAAGAAGATATTTTTGAAAATCTAGAGGACCTAATCAACAAAGAGGAAAAGGAGAGGTTTGTCTTCTTGGAGGAATGCCTTGAAGAAGAGACCATTGAACAGAGAGGTGATGTTCTGTGGGATGAGCAATCATTTTGTGAGTCCATTTCAGACATCACCACAGTCACCCTTCTTCAAGAAGGTAGAAGGAAGCAAGTCAGACCATGATACATTGCAAAGGGAATGCATAGATCAAAGGGCTTATGGTGATGAGCCAACAACCATTGAGTTCTTGGTGAGGAGCACCAATATAAGGGACCAGCATTCAACAGGCTTCCAAGGACAAGTAGAGTATGTGTATATTGGAGGCATGTTTGAATATGATCCACTCAAATACAAGCCAACTCAGGTTGCAAGCAAAAGGAGTAGGTCACCAACTCTCTTTTTCATTCAGCTACTTGCTTGAAACCATAAGTCCTTTTACCAGGAAGGGGACATAAGAAATTTTCCCTTTGATCCAGGAGGGAGGTGAACATTCCTGGTTAGCTATAAATAGTAGTTTGTTTTTAGCCTTGTGTGTTTCCCTTTGCGTGTGGGGTAAAAGCTTCATGTTTGATTCTTGGATCTTTTGGGGCTGTTGCTAATTCTTTCATAGCTACATTTGACTCCATGCCCAATGGATTTCAAGGAAACTGGATTGGAAGCATAGCAGGCATGCTTCCCCTATGAGTCACCAATTTGTTGACCAATTTTGCCCACAGGCAAAATTTTGGTCACCTTCTTCCCTTGCTATTTGAAGCTAGTCAATCTCAGGTTGCACAAGTTCAAGACATGGTTTTTTCAGCCTGGTTCAAGGCTCAGTTTAATCTTGCACTTGGTTTATCTTCTTCAAGTTTAAACGGCCTTGTTCTAGCTTGGTTCAGTGCCTTGATTCATCGGCACTTGGTTCATCCTTCGTCAAGTTCAATTCAGCACCTAGTTCATTGGTTCGGCCTAGTTCATTCAGCCTAGTCCAAGTTCAATGCCCTTACGGGAGAAAAGGCACTTCAAAGAAAAAATATAAGTTCAAATTTGGGTAAGTTCAAAATTTGTTAAGTCCCAAATTCCTTTGGACTTTTTGTCTGAAGGAATTCCTTCGGACAAAAAGTCTGAAGGAATTCGGGTGGGCTGTTCAAAGTTCAAAGCCAGGCTGGGTAGAATTTCCACAGACTTTTTATCCGTGGGAAAACATCCGCGGACAAAATTATGTGGGGAAATTGTCCTCGAACACAAAGCCTGCAGGAGCCCGAGACAATCCAAAGGCAAGTAAAGGACCCATCAAAGGACCCCGAAGGGCAGGTGCCCTTGCGGGGGACTTTCAGCCCAAATCCAAAGGGGTAATAAGCAGGTCGGAGGGGTGCTAAGTGGAAGCAAGCCACAGAGAAGCCATGAAGACTGGATGACAGAGACAAAGACATTCTAAGGGACGTCAAAATTAACAGAGCAAGTTAGCCATTGGTTTTCAACCAATGACAGTCGTGTGAATGTCAACTTTCATGAAACGAATGGCCATTTGTTTTCAACTGGGAGAGTGCTAACCAAGGGCCCAGAATGCAGTGACACGCTAAGAATTTGCCCCTGAGGGCCAAAGGAGCCAGAAGAGACAAAATGGAGAAAAGACAAAGTGATAAACATGGAACGAGCAAGCAGTTAGTCCAAGTGGCAAAGGGAAGGTGATTTATTGCCTAACAATCCCTAAATGGTGCAAACAGTGAACAACATGGCCTGTACATTTAAAAGGGGGAAAATCTAAATCTGTTGGCAAAAAAGAGGTGCAACCTGTGTTTCCACATTAATGCTCAAATGCCAAAGTCAAATTCGGTGATTATACAACATGGTTCCAGCAGGCCTCTTCTAGAAAGATGACATCGACAACAGTGTTTTCCTCTTCCCAATGAGGGGATGCAAATTGGCCACTTGTAAAAAAGGAGCGCTAAATGGGCCTCCTTGCTTCTCCTATATATTTGCGAACTTGTCATTTGTAAAAGGATCTTCCACATTTGTAAGGCGTAGCCCTGGCAAAATTCCCACCTGAATCAATAAAAGTAGTTTTACCTCCATCTTGGATAGACATATCCGAGTATGTCTTGAGTGTTTGTTTTGTGTTTAGTCATTGTTTCTTGATGTTTTCACAAGTCTAACACCAACATACCTATTGTCTATAAGGCACCATCTCTATAGCTGACAGGAGAAGAGCAGTATTTGGAAGTGCAAAATAGAGGGAGTTACTTACAGTGTGCATTCCACAACACCTTGGTGAATATCTGTTTCTGGGTTTTCATGAGAGCCTCCCCGCTATTTTCTTACAGCCTGGTCCTTCTACCAGGTCTGAAGTGTATGTATGCATTTGTCTAATTTCAAGTGTGGATGTGGGAAAGTTGACTTTATTTTGGTGCATCACCTCTTTAGAGTAGTTTGTTTTCCTGCATCTCTCTCCCTTTTCATCCCACCCCATTATATAGCTATATATATGTCTGTATTTGCACTTGCTGGAACAAACATGATGCATCAAAGGGAGCTAGCCCTTATCTAGAGACTCTCCCCTCTAGCTTCACCAGTCCCATAGGTGAGAGGGGAGTTTCCATAGTTGCGAGGAGAAGGCAGGAGCTCGGCCTCCTGCCAAAGGGTGCAATCTCTTGCGTCAACATTTTAAAAGTGAAAGAAATGTCTGGAGAAAGAAAGTAGAAAATGTAAATCCATCTATAGGGTAAGGAAAATAATTTATGGGATTAACTCAAGGAGAAATTATCATATCTTAGAAAGCACAAATGATAATTTAAGGAGAGGTAGATAAACATTTGGTACTTTCATCATTGGAGTTGACAGGTCTCATGGGAAAAACTACCCAGAAGTAGTATGAATAAGCAGTTAGATAAGGAAACATGGATATTGAATTAGGTCAAATAAATAATATTTATATGGAGAGAGGAGAAATATATAAGCTCAATAAAATGGAAGAAAGAGTGTTAAAGGAGAAAGAGAATATAGTAAATAATTTGAAGTTTGGAGGTGGATACTATAAGTCCCCCTTTGAGTAATTAAAGTCTAAGTTATAGGTCTTCTAGTTTCTTTAAAGAATCCATGGAGGAAGTCCCAAGGGAAGGGGAGGAGAAAAAATACCTACTAATAAATCAGAGCTTAATTAGCAATTTTTCAATAATTAGATAGGAACTCAAAGAGGGAGTCTCAGGAGAAGAGGTGGAAAAAGTGAAATTCTCTTTACTAATCTTGCAGAGTCCAATTTAAATCCCACTAATAGTCAGCCAAAAGCTTGATAGTAGAAAACTAAGGAGTACTTAAAAGAGCGTTAATGTAGGCATTGAAATTAAGATAGGAATAAGGAACCAAATGAGATTGAAATACCAAAAATACCAAAGGAAATAGTTAGTGGTACTTATAAACTTCTCTAAGCCTTGAAACATTAAGTTATAAAGGTCATATATTAAAATGTGAGGGGTTTAAACAACCTTAACAAACAAAGGATAGTCATGAATTTTAGGATCTCTCATAAACCTATTATTTTGTTTATTCAATAAACTAAAATGAATGATAACAATTGTATAGTGTTAAATTTAAAATGTAAACAAGAAAGACATAATGCAATGCAATCCAACCTAAACTACACCAACTTATTAATAGAGCAGAAACAATAAATCAAGGTTAACTAATGAAATACATATAAAATATGAAATGTATGTTCATCACCTTATCCATTGTGTGATCAAATTTTAAGATTCAAATCCATATTTTTTAATGACTATGTATGGACCCAATTAGTTGGGTTCAAATTTTCCTTTCCTCTCTCAATTAACATTGGTGTTTCATTAATTTTATTTATGGACAAGATATTTGATTTTAAACTTTACGGATTTAATATTATTATTGTATCTATGATTAAGGTGATTTTTTTAGAATTATAAATAGTTTAAGGATTTAAGATGTTTATCATCAAGAATATTGAGCTCACTTAAGAGGGAATGTGATAGGATTCATCATTGATTAGGTTTTTCAAGAATATGCATAAGGATGGGAAATCAAATTCGATTGGTAATATTGAATCAATGACGTAAATAAGGGAATATGGGGTTTCCCATGTGGGTGTGCAGATGCTTGTGTGGTATGCTTATAAATTAAGATATAGATGGAGGTGCCCATCATGAGTAACTTCATTGACAACTCTTTTGAGGATTTTTAGTATGTTTTATTTATTGCCTTAGCTTGTCTGTTACCTTGTAGGTATTAGGGAGTGGACCATTTGTGTGTAATGTGATATGTGTGTAAAATAGAATTGAAATCCTTATTTTTGAATAATTTTCCATTATCATAGATAATACCAGATGGAATTCCAAAGAGATAGATAATGTGGTTTGGGACAAACTTGTAAATTTGCTTTCTGATGATGTAAGTTAAGGGAATGGCCTCAACTAATTTAGAAAAGTATTCATTAGTGGTAATTATATGTTTGTGGCCATCTAAAGAATTAGGATTAATTTTCTAATGAGGCCTAAACCCCATATGGAAAATGGCCAAGGTGTAGATATGGGTTGTAATGCTTGTGATGGGATGTGGATTAGGTCTCCATGATTTTGGAAATGTAAACACTTCTTAACATATTTACAAGAATTAGATTCCATCATAGGCCAATGGTAGCCAATGCAAAAAATCTTTTTGGCAAGGACTATACCCCTTATGTGAGAACCAAAGATTCCATTATGAACCTCCTTAATGGATGAGTGTGTCTTTTCATAATTCAAACACTTAATAGGGTCCATCATAGCTTTTTTGATATAAGGTGTTTCCAAGGATGGCTAAACATGAAGCTCGTTGGATGAAGGCTTTGTTTTGATTATGGGTTAAGTTGGGTAGAACGAGGTTATCATGGAGATATACATAAATATTATGATACCATGGGGAAGTGGGACCAAAAAAATCAAAAACCACCTCTAAATCTTGCATATCATATGTAAGTATCATCAAGTGCTCTATAAGAAATTGATTATGTTTTTTTAAAGATCAAGAATTGAACCAATTGTAGAAATTACATCTTTTTCTTTATTTTTATATCGAGGCACTTTTTAAAACTATATAGATTAGATGCACAACTTAAGACCATCCACCATACATTTTCAAGGGAATAAATTTTCATCTTTGGCTTGAAATTCATCTAGGATGTGTTTGATGATAAGCTTGGAATCACTAAAGACTAGAAGATGTTACATACCCCATTATATTGCTAGCTTGAGACCATATATGAGAGCCTCATACTCTGATATATTTTTTGTGTAATGAAACTCTATCTGAAATTCTTTAATAATTAGGTCTCCGTCAGGAGTGACTAGTAGAATACCTACCCTTGATCCATGATTAATGAAAGATCCATCAAAATAAAACTGCCATATTAGAGATTCATCCATATACATAATTTATTCATCTGGAAAATATGTAATGAGAGGTGTATGATCTTCTAGAGGAGATTTTTCCAAATTATCCACAAGTAATTATCCATTGATTGCTTTCTAGCTGACATACTTAAGATCAAGCTCACTAAGAAGCATGACCCACTTAACCATTCAATTTGTTAGAGATGTTCTGGATAGGAGATAATTGAGTGGATCAATTTTAGAAATTATCTTTGTTTTAATGTTGAGCATGTAGTGATGAAGGTTTTATGAATCAAATGTTAGGAATTTATGGTTAGTGATCTCATAATAATTTGTATGGTTTAGTTTAATACTATTATATGTGTAAGTTATGAATAAAATTCTCATAAGATATATTTTGTGAGATTCTCAAGGGAAGTTGAGAATATTAGGGATAGGCTGAGAGACAAAAGGGATATAGATTGGAGTTGACTCCCTCTATCAAGTAGAACTTTATATTATATAATGTAACTTTACTTAATGATTAGATAATCACATATGAATGATAATGAAGACTATTATTATTTGAATGTAAAATTTTAGTGTATGCTAAATTTATACAAATATAGTTAATTGATATAAAAAACAAGCATGAGACATGAATTTTCCATAAGAGAGTAATTGAGATTATAAGACACCAAATTTATGCTAAAATAGTAGAATACTCTTTCTTCCCCTTATTCGCTGTGCTGGGCCAACAACGCCCCCAATACATATTATGTTGCTGATATGTAAAAAATAAAATTTTTGCCTGGGTAGGTGGCATTAGGACCAATGGATTAGAAATATATCATTTAATATTTTCAAATTAATTTTGAAATTTTTCATTTAAATGGAAGTAGTGTCCTTATGTATAAATGTAAAGGGGTGACATATGTCTGTAAACTATGAAATGAACCTTTAGATTACTTTAACTTTGCCTTGAAAACTACATAAATGTTTAAATTTTTTGGGTGGATACATGTCCATGATAGCTATAACCTTTCAAGGATAAACCTAAATGCCTCGTTGTGATACTATGAATCTTAAAAACTTCCTTGAAGTAACCTCAAATACAAAGTTGTTTGGATTTAAACGAAGCTTGTATTCTCTCATTCTTTTAAAAAATTATGGAGGACCTTGGGATGTTTTGATCTAGTATTTAAGTTACCCAGGATGTTATCTACATATTCTTCCATGATGTCATGAATCATGCCTTATAATATGACCGTTAATTAGCTCAAGCATTATTAAGACCAAATGTCATTACTTGATAATATTAGTTGCCCCAAGGTGTTATAGATGATGTCTTGTGTTGGTCCTTGGGAGTTATTTTAATTTGATTGTAACCCAAAAATACATCCATCAAGGACAACATCTCATGACCTGCAATGGAGTCTATGATCATGTCTATGTTTGGAAATGGAAAATCATCTTTTGGACATGCTTTATTGATGTCCTTGAAATTTGCATAGACTCATATTCATGATGATTTCTTTGATATTGGTAATATGTTAGATATCCATTTAGAATAGCCAATAGGATGTATGAAACTAACCTCCAATTATTTTTCCAATTATTATTTCACAAGTAATGCTACTTTGGGATGCATCTTTTTGAGTTTTTGATTTACTAGTTTGACATCCTTATGGATGACAATATGGTGTACAACTAGTGATGGATATAAAACTGGCATGTCAGCATATGACCATGAAAACACATCTAGAAATTGTTTAAACAAGAGTGTGAAAGGGCCTTGTTTTTCTTGATCCAATGATGCATCAATTTTCACAAATTTCATATTATCATCTATTCCAATGTTATCTTTGATAGTGTTTCTAATTAAGAGGGTAGATTATTCTTTAAACTTTATAAGAGGTGGAATAAGATTGAATTCCACATTAAGTTATTCATGATTTGGATTTTCTTCTAAAAATTTAGAGTTTGTTGTTGTATTGGTTTGGTGGTGTTGATGTGAACTCAAAATCTCCTAAAACTATGTAACAATATCCAATAAAATGAAAAATCCATTTTTGTGGTCCCTTGTTGGGATATGATCTCTAATTCTCAAAAAATTGGATATGGACTCATCATTCTAGACATGACCAAGTAGAGGTGATGGTTGTTGGTACCATTGAATAAGGTTTGGGTATGTAAGCTCAAGAATTAGAATAATGCTATCATGGAATAGATTAGGAATGGAAAGATATTTAAACTCGATATAGATTGAAATTATTTTAGTGTCTAAAGAAGTCTCACAGGTTAATTATAAGAATCACAAACATAAAGTGTAGTACTCACACTAAGTAGTTTAATACTATGTAGACCTTCATACGGTTTAAGAGTTATTGGTTCTAATGTACCTTGTTCATGGAGACCTAGTCTATTGAATTTATAGTTCATTATGTTACACACGATGGATTTCATAATAGGGTATTGGTTGTTTAGAAAATATGTAGCTTGTTCATTAGAATAAATCCAAAAAGACTCTAAATATTTGATTGTCTCATTATAAAGGAAACAAACTTATAAAAATAGTGTTTTAATAAAGTTATGAATTACTTGAGTATCTTTTTTATAGTGGGGCATGTCATGATTATTAAGCGACATATGAATTTTTCCTATGTAATGAGTGTCATGAATTTCATGTTCACCCATCCCTTTATCCACAATGGTGAACAAAGATGGAGGATATGGTGTGGCTTGTGAAGTGTAAGGTTTGCTTGTAGATGGTTGACTTGAATATGTGGGATTTATGAATGTTTAAAGTAAATTATCGAGATAAATATAATTGGCTAGCTTTGGTGAATCTATAGTAGGAACATAAGTATCTCTAATAATTGGGAGATAATTAGATTATCAATATTTTCCTTCCAAAAATAAAAAAATATCAGAAGGATTGAGGATCACTAGGTATAGCAACTTCCATTCCATCATGGGAAAACTTAAAACATTGATATAGGGTGGATGGAACAATGTTCATGGTATGGATACATGGACGTCCAAGGAGTAGATTGTATGTAAGTTCTAAGTCAAGTACATGGACTAAACTATCTTGAATGATAGGATCCACCATAAGAGGAAGAGAAATACTTCCCATGGAATGATGCTCATAGTTATCATATGCCTTGATGGTAATGATGTTAGATTCTAGTGTTGTTAAATATCCCAAATGATTTATTAATCTTAATGTACGTAAATTCAAAGCCAAACCATTGTATATAAACATATTTTTTACTTTTTGCTTATAGATAATGACTTCATATACACGGGTAAATTATGTGTGGATAAATTCAAAGCCAAGCCATTGTCTATATAAAGAATGATCAAATGTGACTTGATTGTTAGTGGTTAAGTTTCTAAATAATGCTTGAACATTAGATTGGTTGATATATTATGGGACTTTGGAATCTTGGAGGGTTTCATACAATGTATTTATACACATTGGATGTCTTGAGAAGATTTAGGATAGATATATGAGCTGGTGTCTTCTCAAGTTACTCTAGAATATTATACTTTCTCTCAATGATAGGTGGGGAAGCACTCAATATGGTGATCTTGGCACACCTATTGTAATAGCTTAATATATGGGTTTTAATAGAAACATGATGAATCATATAGTCAATAAAAGTGACAATAAAATCAAAAGGGTGATTAGCTTGATTGATAGTATCAGTTTGGTCTTGATATTTACCTTGTTTATTATGCACTTGCTCATGTTTCAGAAATGCATCTTTGTAAATATCTAATCTTTTATCGTTGGATGATGAATGTTGATTTTTTATTAAAATATTCCCATGATAAATGAGGTCTTAAATGCAATATTTAAGCCTCATACAACTATTTTTTGAATGTTCCTTGATCTTGTGGTATTCATAATATTCATTTTATCGATACCAATATGGTTTATGCACATTCTCTTCAAATGGTTTTGTGTTGGGGAAGATGACCATGTTTGCAATGACCAATTTATACAGGACCACATCATAGGGTTCTCCCAAAGGAGTGAAATTATGTTTTAGTTTTCTTGTCTTTGTTGGCCACTTGGAATGGTGATATTGTTGATTTTTTGAGTGTTTTGGACTTGTTTCACATCAATCACACTGCCAACTATAAATTTTTTATTCTTTGCAAAGAATTTGAGTTTTTTACATTTGATTTGAAGAGTTTTTATCTTGTCTCAAAATTTTAATGACACCTTTATAAATTAAAGTTATCTCCATTTGAAATTCCTTCTCTATGATTTCATCAAATTATGTGGGACAATGGAGTTGTAATTAATGAGCCAAGTCTAGATTAAGATTATTTGTGAAGATTGAAATAAGTTATTTATTAGGTGGGGACCATGGAAAATGACTTGCTAATGGCTGCCACCTTTGAAATAAGGAGACAAAAGTTTCAACATTTTGTTGTTTGGTATTATATAGGTCTAAAATGATGCAAAAATCTTTCAAATAAGTCTTCAAAGGTAGTGATAGATCCTTTGGTTAAGTGAAAAAACCACTCTAGGGATTTCCACATAGGATATTTTGGAATAGTCTTAATAGGTATTTATTATTATAGAAATGTCCATACATGCCATATAAAAATATTTGAGATATTCCTTATGATATACCTTAACTTTGAATTTATCAAACTTAGGAAGTTTAAAATGTGTAGGAAAGGGTGTCGCCATGTTGTTAATGTCAAATGGATATGGATAAATTTCCTCAATTTTTAATTGTTTTTTTTTTTTGGAAAAGTAACATCTCACAAGCCTTAGATTTTATCTTTCATGTTTTACCACTCATGAATAAAGTGTGGTGGGAGTTGATTATTTATATTTGAAGTGGTAAATGTGTTAGATGATTGAACAATGAACGAAATTGGTTTAATGTTATAATGTGGAAGTGAATAACAATTTTGGGGTAGTTTATTAACGAATTGATTTGGGGTTGGATCTGGATTTGTTGGATTTGTGAAGGAATTTGGATTTTTTGGATTTAGGGGTTGAGATGTGAATATATTTTGATTCAATTTTGAATTTGAAAATGGATTTGATGTTGAACCAAAAGGTTGGTTTTTATTGGTGTTGGGGTTGAATGATAAATTAGAACTAAAGGTTGGATTCGGGCTTATGAATATATTTTAAATTACGATTGGTGGAACTTGATTTGTTGTGGTTTTGAATTTTTGAAAGAATTTGGATAAAAACTTGAAACCTAATTTGAAGTTGCACCTGAAGCAAAATTATGATGTTGATAGTTGATTAGTGAACTTGAATATGGATTTAAGTTCAGATTTTGATGTTGATGGTTGATTGGTGAATTTGAATGAACATTCAAATTTGGGTTTGAATTAATTTATGAACTTGAATATGGAATCAATTTCAGATTTTGATGTTGATGGTTGATTGGCGAGTTTGAATGAACATTCAAATTCAAATTTGGATTGGATTATGAACTTGAATATGTATTCAAGTTTGGATTTTGATATTGATTGTTGATTGGTGAATTTGAATTCACATTTAATTTTAGATTTGGATTGGATTGAGTGATGGGAGAGATAGAATGGACATTCGTACTTAGATTTTGATTTGTTAGATCATGGATTGAGTTTGAAATAGTATTCAGACTCTATTTTGGATAGGAATTAATGATGGGTGGACTAAAATATGCATTTTAATCCATATTGGTTTGATCTAATCCTATTTTAATACTAGGATTACTTGGATTCAATTTCATGAATTTATTGACTAAGGGATTGTTTATTTTGTTGGATTGAAGATTAGTAATCTCTTGATTTAATTTTTGGATGTGAGATTTACTAGAAAACACAACTTGGTTGGGATGATTATTCATGCATGATAGTTTTACCTTTGTCCATGTAAACTTGTGAATTTGGATTGGTTGGACTTATGATGACCTTGTTATTTCATAATAAGGCATGAGATGTGGCTTGATATTGGATGGGAGATGTTGCTTCATTCTTAGCAATCAAGTGATGTATTTTTTGGACTTAAAAATATAAAGGAAGCTTAGCCCCTACACTCAAATTATGGAGCAAGACCTCATCCTTATTGGCTAAGATAAATTCAATGATTTGAGAAGGGGGTAAGATGGCTCTAGGGTTATTCTCCTTTTGGTAAGGTCCCTTTTCTTCCTGATTATCATGGATTTCATGGATCTCAACTCTATGTTCTTGGTTACCAAATTTAAAAGGGTCATTACTAAAAGTATTTTTTTATCAAACTAGGGTTTTTTAACATAGCCATGTGCCTAGTGATAGGTGACATTGCTAAAAAATAAAAAGATGAAAGACTAAGACTAGAAAGTAGTATGATTGACAACATTTTTTTGAGTTTTTTAATTTATAATTTTATTGATTTATAGGTTATAGTTATGATTTTGGTTTTATTTTAAAACTCAAATATTATTTTTAATTAAAATTATTTCATCATGTGGTTTTCACAAGGAAGCAAAACAAATAAGTTTGTACTTAAACACACACACACAATGCACAAAAAGGGATAAAACTAGGATAAAGGACTTGAATAAATTTTAGGCTTTCCTTGCTATTTGATTTCCCATTGAATAATTTTATCCTAATATTTCATAGTGTTGAATATGGAGGAAGTGTCATTCTCATAGCCCATTGAACCTGATTTCAAGGGTACATGAAAAGTAACTTATTAGTGCTAATTACTAACTGATTTACCAAATATGGATGGAAAAAAGGCTCATATAGGCTTAGGGTTTTCACAAGAATGTCTAAGGGGAGTCATATAAATACCTTTTGGTACATGAGTCCCAAAACCATGGAATAATATTATTTAATAGACACACATAAATGGCTCTAGTCCCAATGTGTCCAACCCAACCATAAGATTTTAGTAGGTTGTTAGTGTGATTAAAACACATCACTACTTAGCTATTTAAAAAAAATACACTTAATTTATGTACCATGCCATTACATAGGGTTTGGCATACTGTGAGGTGGTGAAATCCATGGTCGATAGAGCTCCTAGAAAAATAAAAATAAAGAATTTAATTTTTGTCTTTTATTTCCAAAGTATTTTCACCAATGTGATGTGAAGGGAAGAACATACACACAAGCACATTTTGGTAACACAAAAGTTAAAAATTTATTTTTGATTCCCAAGTGTCATCACCAATGTGATGCCAAGGGAAAAGCATATAAAACCTTATAACACACAAATAAAATGTTGGGAAAATTGAAATAAAGGATTAATTAACACCAAAAATGGAAACATGAACTAATTACTATAGAAAATAAATGATAAAATGATTGCTTGAAAAATGAAATGACAAGGTTAGTCTAAAAATTGAAAATAGAGACACAAATATTATAAACAAATAAAATCAATTTTTGGCTTGATTTTTTGGTTTAAATCTTGGACTAGTGGCCTTCAAAAAAATATTATGAATTTTTAAAAGTTAAAAGAGCAATGCAACCTAAAAAATTAATTAAAAAATACAATAAAATATGGAAGAAAAGTAGAAAACATTAGCCTTTAGAATGATTTCCCTATTACATAGAGAAAATAGTGAATTCATTAGTAGATGAAAAGTACAAAAAATAGAAATTAGATACTTACAAAACAATTTAGCTATTTCTTTCAATGGTTTTTCTATTTCTTAGAATGATTCCACTATTTTTTAGAATGATTTAGATATTTCTTTCGATGATTTTGTTGTTTTCAAAAATGATTATATTATTCTACAGAAGTGAGTCAAAATAAAAAACAAAAACCAAGATGGAGAATATAATTGAAATAGAATGGGGTTAGGCAATCCAAACAACACAAAAACTATCAAAAAATATAAAAAATGTGAAAATATGAGAAAAATTTCCAAATAAATGAATTTATTATTTACCCTAATGAATTCACTACAAACATCTATGATTTTGCTATCACATAGGTTAACGCATAATAAGTACAAAAAATCAGAAAATAGACATATAAATGCAAACATAAACTTCTAGAGAAAAGATTAAATATATATGCATATAAAAAATAATAAGAATGATTGAAAAAACTTCCTAAATGGACCTGTGATGTGAAATATGAGGGGAATGTCCCACCCAGTATGTCAGAATGTAAAGTGTGAAATTTGTAATGCAAATAAGAAAGATAAAATGTAGTGAAATCCTTCATAAACTACACTAACCTATGGATAGGGCAACGAAAATAAATGAAAGTTAACTAGTGAAATACTTAAAAAGTATGAAATGTATGTTCATCATCTTCTTTATTATGTGATTAATGGTACAATTTCTCTTTCTTGCTTAATGTGGGTGCTCAAATCTTCTCCAAACAAAGGGAATTGGGAAGTGTGTGGCTGTAAATTTATTTTGATTTAAATGGATCCACAAGGATAATTTAATTTAGTTACAATTTCTTGAAGGTGAATTATTTGATTGAAGAATTACACATAAATTTATAGGTTTGAGGGTGGTTAGATAAATGGTTTAGAATAATTTGAATTTATTAAATTATTAAAATAATCAATGGTTATATTTGAGTACTCATCCTAGTGGATTATGACTGATTCTCATGTGTTGAGAAGAAAATAAAAAGTTAGTTGGTAGTTGAGTGACTCAAAATGAATGGGTCCAGGTAGTTGAAAAGTCAAGGGATGATTCACAAGTTGGTTAAATTGTTCTAATATGACTCATAATGTAGTTAAGGAATTTGTGGAAGATGGTTGGATGAGTCAACATTTAGTTGAGACAAACATGGAGAATGTTTGGATGAGGTGGAGATTTTATATTTTTAATTAGTTTTGGAGGAAATAGGTGTGCATGATTTTATTAATTGATTATGAATTAATTAATTAGTCAAAAAGTAAAAGGAAATGATGTTAATATGAGTTCAAATTGGGGATGGTTAAGGGTTAGCATGTCAGAGTTAATTTTGACATTAAATGATGAAATTTAGGTGTCTATAATAGTTTCTCTAGTAGTAAGAACAACTTTTTGAAAGATTCTCATTTTTCTTGTTCAAATGCAGATGGGGCTTTACAGGGTCTAGTGGTGATTTGAAATACTTTAGATATGGAAGGAAGTAATATGATTAAGAATAAGCACCATTTGGTGAAATTATTTACAAACAAAGATAATAATAAATCCTAGATATTATTTAAAATGTATGCCCCTAATTTTAGAACAAGTAGAAAGAAACTCTAAGAATTATTATTTTTTAGGTGTACATGTAAATAATTTCCTTAGATGGTGGTAGGATAATTCAATATCTAAATTTATCCAATGGAAAAAATGGAGGGTTATTGAACTATTTTGAGAATGTGGTTAATCAAGATTATTTCATTTTTTATCATAGTTTGATTGACATGGAACTTAGGGGGTAGGTTTACCTAGTCAAATAGAAGACTAGTAAATAGTATGAATAAATTAAAACTAAATATTTTATTGTATTCATATTAGTTACTGCACCAATATGATACCCTCTCTACTCTTATTAAAATCATCTTATACCATAATCCCATTGTATTGTTCATGAAAACATAAGGGGGATGTTTCAACCTTCCATTTAGATTAGAAAAAGTGTGGCTCAAACATCCAAATCTGGAGGAAAGAGTCAATAAATGGTGGGATGTTAATTCTCAAGGATTGACTATGGTTAAGATTATAATGAATCTAAAAATGTTAAAAATAATCTAAAAAAGTGGAATAAAGATGTTTTTGTAAATAAGTTTGAGTAAAAGAAGAAGATAGATGAGGTTCTTAACATTCTAGAAAGCATTTTGAAAATTCAAGGTATTAACTAGGATCTATTCCAAAAGGATAAGGTCTTGATCAATGAATTCCACTCTCTTAAATCTAAATAATAATATTTTAGGAGGCATAAGCCTAGGAATTTATGGATTAGGGAAGGGGGAAAAAATTTCAAGTTATTCCATGTCTTGATTCTTAAGCAAAAGAAATCAAATAAGATAAAAATATTACGGAAGGAGGATGGTACATAATGCACAGATATTGATGATATCAAAGAAGAAATAATGTCATTTTTCAATAACCTTCTATCTAGGGAGGTCCATTCTAATATATCCAAGGAGGAAAATATCTTAAACCTATTTACTAACATGAGGACAACAACATATTACTTTCCAAACCTACTTTGTAAGAAGTGAAGTTTGTGGTTTTTTCCACGGAAGGGGATAAAGCACTTGGACCATATGGCTTCCCCCTATTTTATTTCAAATATTTTTGGTCATTATCTAGTGAGAAGTATTGGAGGAAGCAAAATAATTCCTTCACTCAGGGAATTTCTCAAATAAATTAACAATACCTTTCTAATTTTCACATTAAATAAATTAGGGGACAAATATATGAAATATTTCAGTCCTATCAGCTTTTGTAACTCCATCTACATGATATTTTCCAAATTATTGGAAATCAAAATTCAGTCCATTCTACTAGATTTGATCTCTATTCACCAAGATTTTATTTTTAGAAGTCAGAATATGGATAGTGTTGTCATTATTCATGAAAATATACATTCCATTAATAAGTCCAATACAATTGGGATGTTCTTTAAGCTTGATATGAACAAGGCCTATCTTAGATTATCATGGAGTTTCCTAGGGAATATTCTTGAGTTCTATTCTAAGTTTAGGAAAATAATTTCATCTTGTATATTTACAACCAAGTTTTTGGTCTTGTTGAATGGATCTCATATCAAGTTATTCTCTATGGAAAGAGAATTGAGATAGGGGACCCCAATTCCCCTTATCCTTTCATTTTGATGGTATAAGCTCTAGGTAGGAGCTTTGAGCAAGATAGAGTTAGTAGCTGCCTAAAAGGTCTAGTTGTTGCTCCTCATATTTCCATTTCTCATTAACAATTTGTTGATGATAATTTAATTTTGGGGGATATTATAGATCAATTAGCCAAATTTATCAAATGGATCCTCTATAATCACACCAACATTTTTTGTTATTATATTAACTTTGAAAAAATTTCTATGTTTTTCTCAATACTCCCATTTATACTAGTGCATAATTTTGGCCATTTTGAACTTCCTTATTCAGAACTTCATGGCTACGTATTTTCGCATACCTCTTTTTAAGGGTAAATTTAAAGTTAGCTCTTAGTATCCCATCTTGGAAATATTCCATACCAATTTGGATGGATGCAAAGAATGCCTTCTTTTTTAGGCTAGTAAATTACATTTATTGAAGAGTTATTTAAAAATTAACCTTATCTATTTGATGTCTCTATTTAAGGTTCTAGGGAAAATTGCTAAAAATATCAAACAAATTCAAAAAATGTTGTATGGTAGGAGTGAAGGATAAAAATATATTTCACCTAGTAGCTTGGAATAAGGTTCGTGTTGGTTGAGAAAAATAAAAATTATGAACAAATATATCAAAGCATAAATGGCATGGAGGTTAATTAAGGAGGTTTGTTAATGGATAAAGATCATCAAAGTTAAAAACTTAGGGTTCAAAGAGGTAGCTACCTTTATAAACTTATAGCCTACACTACATGGATCAACCTTTTGGAGGATAATTTTCAAAATAAAATATATCCTAGGATAAGGGTTCAGATGGAATGTCAAGGATGGAAACAAGGTGTTGTTTTGGGAACATGTATATATTTGTGGAGAACACTTGAGTGCTATTGACCCAGGAAAAATCTTGGCCTCAAGAATCATAAGGATAGTGGGTGAAAAAGTTAATTATCACATATAAGTGAGTCATGGAATTAAATATTGGATCTCCTTTGCCATATACTCTTCTAATAAAGAATATTTAGCTTCCATCAGACTATTCAAGAGAAGTCAAACTTATTCCAAATATGTCAAGTTCTAAAGGAGGATGATTTGGTATAGGTAACATATAAGGATGGGGGCTATAATGTGAAGTAGGGATACCTCATGGAAATAAATCCTTTTTCAAATGGCCTTCCTTGGTTATCTCTCTAGAATAATGATCTAATTCCTAAGGTTAACCTATTTTTCTAGTTAGCTGCCCAAAATAAGATATTGACTATGGATATATTAACTAAGAGAGGACTTATTCTAACCAATATATGAATTATTTTTAGAGATTAGGTTGAATTTGTTTCTCATATTTTCATCAAATGATAATTTTATATAAATATAATTAATCACTTTATATCATTGTTTGGTGTTATCTAGGTTAGACTGAATTCCATCTTTGATTGGATCATTCAATGGTGTAACCTGTTATATTATCATATCCTAAAAAATTTGTGGATGTTCTTTCTTCCCAACTTTTTATAGGGCATATATAAATAGATTCAAACTATATAAATTTTAATAATAATAAAAATGTCTCCAAAAAGTTATTTCATATATAACATGAGATATTAAGGAGAACATCTCTTCAATCATAAAGGATGCTTTTGACAAGTGTCTAAGCTTAAGGATTAAGTTATTCATAATTGGGAGGATGCCATCCCAAAAATAGTCAAAAATATTCTACAAAAGTGGACAAGAATTTAGTTATATGGATTAGACCAACTACTTCTTGGGCTAAACTCAACTTTTATGGTGATTCTAAGCGTAATCTTAGTAGAGCTAGAGGAGGAGGTGTTATAATGGGTAGTGATGGGAAATTTATAGTTCCTATGCAATCCCTTTAGGATTTAATATAAACCATGTAGTAGAATCAATTGTAACACTATGGAGCATTCGAGTGATGAAGGAGAAAAACATTAAGAAGTTATATATTGAAGGTGATTTAAAAAACATAATCAATTACCTTAATAAATTATAACCCCTAGATAAACCATCAAAAATATTATTCTTGAAGCCTTGCATCTCTTGATGAATTTTGAGGATCCATCCATAAATCATGTTTATATGGAAGAAAACAAATGCATAGATGGGTTCACTAGTTTGGGAGTAGGGAGCCTTGATCTTACCAAGTGGAATTCGATTGAAGACATAGATCCTTCCATCTCCATTATTATTAAAAATGAAGATAAAATAAATACCATAATGTCATTATGAAGGATGTGATCTATGACCATTTATATCCCCCACTATACTATCCTTCATAGTTTCCATTAGCTTAGCACCATTTCCTTCATTGGGATGTTGACTGGAAATATTGATAAGAATAAACAAATAAGAATGTTTCATGTGGATTATAAGAAAGATCATTTAATCATTAATGATAAGGGAAAATAATTTAATCACCTCTTATTAATAAATAGTAAGTTTGTGCCATATTTATACTTCACGATTATGTTTCTAGGGTGTCTTTGAGATACATCTTCATTTTGGGTGACAAGGAAAATAAAATCTCTAGTAATAATACCTTGTTTCAGTTGGAAAATATTAGTAGTGAGTTATTAAGGGTGGATACCTCATCCTAATATAGTGTTAAGTGAAATATAAACCTTTCAAACTTTATTCAAAAATGGGGCATGGCTAGTTTCATGGAGAAGGCTAAGGGATATGATCATGGGATTTTAGAAGATTTTACCGAGGTGTGGAAAAAGAGGAAGGTTTGCATGAGAGGGGTTAGTATGGATATTTATGAGGATTATATTTCCAAGGTGATAAGCATAGCCAACAACGGTCTCAAGATATTTAAATATTTTAGGTAGAAGAATGAAGAAATTAATGCTTTCAAAAAGGATAAGGAAAATTTTAATGGCCTTTGGAATGGTATTCTCATAAATTAACTCCCAGATCCATGGGGTGAGGTTTGTCTTTCTATAATAAATTATATCACTTGAACTATTTATGAAATTATTTTTTTATCATTTTATGCAAATAAAAAAGCTTAGTATTATTTTTTTACTTATACACTCCTTGGAGGCTTTAATGCTTCAAGTTCACAGTGGTAGTGTTATTGTTCAAGGCCTCCTATATCAATATTTGATATTTTTTTAATTTAGATTGTTAAACCATCCATTGATATGAATCCACCCTTGGGAAAGGGTCCAAAGTGTTTCATTGTTATGGGGTGGGGAAGAAAGGCAATTTCCCAATTAAGGCTCCAAAATCCATCTCTGTGAAGGTAATGGAGGAAGAATATCCTATTAGGTTCACTTTAGAACTAGGCCAATCTTCAAAATCAGTGGCTAGTCCAACCTCAAAATTGAAAAATCCTAGGGGTATACATTTATCCTATACTGACACCCTTTTGGAGGTGGAGACCTCTACTAATCCCCCAAGGATCCTCACTATGAGAATTTATGTATGGAATATTGAGAGGCTAACAACTTGGAGGCTAAAGAATTCAAGTCTACACCTTTGGGATCCAAGAATAAGGAGTGGAAGGTTGATCAAAATATTTTTTTATAGAAATTAGAGAAAGATCTTAGAATCCAAATGGGATATCTGAAAGGGATTTTTAGTGAAAATAATAAAATAAAGAAGAATTGAAAGAGCTAAAATAAAAAGTTGTTAAGGGGAACAATAAGATTTCCCATGAGGTATCTAATTAGGATATTTTTTCAAATACATGTGTGAAATCAGGGAAGATGTAGATAAAGTAAATAATAAATTGGAGAAGACATAGGTGAAGGTGCAATTTCTGAAGGTGAGAGTGGAACATGGTATTTCCATAAATAGGGATAATATCGATAATTTGACCTAGATCTTGAAAACTCTTTAGGATAATTTGAATAAGAACAGGACAAGGAATTATAGGTTGGTTCTAGAATAAGAACAAGGGGGAAGAAACATAAACAAGAGGATGAGGGTGACAGAGCTGAAGATGTTCTCTTGAAGCCAATGTTCAAGATTTGAAAATTGATTGGGAAGTATTGGAGGGTTTATGTGACCTTGTTGGGTTTTAGTTTTCTTCAGTCAATTCTTGACTTATTGCTAACTTATCAATGTTTGGATGAATTTTAACTATTTTTTGTTTGTATACTTAGGTACGTGTGAATTGAGTCTATCTCTTTTGTGTGATCTCGCTTTGTGATGGTCATTTTTTATCTTTGTATTTATTTATTTCAATTTTTTGGGACATTTTGAATCCCATAGTTTACCATTAATGAGAAAATAATACTCAAAATATAAGAATTTAATCTAAATTAATATATTATTATAGAAATAATTGTGGCCTCTTAAACTTAGCATTGAAAATTTTAAAGTGGACACAACTTTGATAGAACAAGATGTAAGTGGAACTCTATCTCTAATAAAATTAGCAACTTCATGTGTTAAACAACTCAATTAGACACACACACACACACAAAGAGAGAGAGAGAGAGAGAGAGAGAGAGAGAGAGAGAGAGAGAGAGAGAGAGAGAGAGAGAGAGAGAGAGAGAGAGAGAGAGAGAGAGAGAGAGAGAGAGAGAGAGAGAGAGAGAGAGAGAGAGAGAGAGAGAGAGAGAGAGAGAGAGAGAGTATGAGTGGGTTATTTAACACATGAAGTTAATTTTATTAGAGATAGAGTTTCACTTATTTAACACATGAAGTTAATTTTATTAGAGACAGAGTTTCAATTACATCTTGTTATATCAAATTTGTGTCCACTTAAAAATTTTCAATGCTAAGTTTAAGAGGCCACAATTGTTTCTATAATAATATATTTTCATCTAAATTAATATATTATTATAGAAAAAATTGTGGCCTCTTAAAATTAGCATTAAATTTTTTAAAGTGGACACAAATTTGATATAACAAGATGTAAGTGAAAATATGTCTCCAATAAAATTAACTTCATGTGTTAAATATTCATCGTGTGTGTGTGTGTGTGTGTGTGTGTGTGTGTGTGTGTGTGTGTGTGTGTGTGTGTGTGTGTGTGTGTGTGTGTGTGTGTGTGTGTGTAAGTGAGTTATTTAATACATGAAGTTAATTTTATTGGACACACATTTGAAATAATGAGCAGGAGATACACAGGATCCATAGATCAATCTAGGAGAAAGAACTCACAACAAATAACCTGCAAATAATATTAGAGAATAAATAAATTTCTCACACCTAAAAAATAGGTGATAATCCACAAAATTCTTTGTATTCTCTCATTTATTTATCATATATTATAAAGTATATATAATGCAAATAGTTTGTTTCACAACAACAAACTATTTGTAGTGATTAGAAAATAGAGAAAACAAACTATTTGTTTTCTCATACTACGAACAAATATATTGTTGAGAGATTCTCAACAATAAAATAAATTAACCGAGGTAAATAAAAGTAACCCTCAGTAATAAATAACTTACCCTATTAACCCTAGGTAAGCTTAAATATGCATTATTCCAACACCCTCCCTTAAGTGAAACATAGGGAGAATGACAAACAAAGATGGGTCCTGGCTACTAGGCCTGATAAGGTACCCATGTACAAACCAATCAAAATTATGAAAAATAAAGGAAGGAAGGACTTCATGGGAAATTCCCCCCAAGGACAACTTCCTTCACCCAAAGCATCGCTCGCAACTGAAGATAACGAGGAGAAGCCAAAGGTTTAGTGAAGATGTCAGCAATCTACTCAGCTGTAGGCACAAACTCCAAAGAAAGAACTCCATCTTGAATAAGATGTCGAATGAAGTGCATGTGAATCTCAATGTGTTTTGTCTACTGATGCTCAACAGGATTGTGTGAAATAGCAATCACACTTTGGTTGTCACACCAAAGAGTAGTAGGACCCTTCTATGTGAAGCCAAACTCTCCAAGCAACTGTTGAAGCCAAAGTGTCTCCTGACTAGCTTTGACAGTACCTCGACACTCAGCCTCAGTAGAGGACAATGCAATAGTAGTCTAATTTTTGCATGCCCAAGCAACTAGACCTGAACCAAGTGTGAAAACAAATCCACAAGTGGACTTGCGAGTGTCAACATCACCAACCCAATTAGAGTCAGTGTATCCAACAAGCTGTGTAGAACTCTATGGTGTGTAATGTATACCAAAGTGAGTGGTGCCCCGAATGTAGCACAAAATATGCTTGGCTGCTTGCCAATGACTCTCATGGGCTCATGTGAGAATTGAGAGACAAGGTTCACAGTAAATGTGATGTCAGGATGGGTATGAGTCAGGTATAAAATACTACCTACAAGTTGCCTATACAAAGTGGAATAAACAAGAGGAGTCGTACAAGTGGCAGACAACACAATACCTGACTGATATGGAGTGGGTGTAGGCTTACAATCAGCCATGCCAAATCGATGAAGAAGATCTATCACATACTTCTGTTGTCTAATAGAAATGCCCTCAGAAGACTAAAAAACTTGAAGACTAAGAAAATAATGTAGAAGTCCCAGATCTGTCATATCAAACCTATCTGCCAACTTCTCCTTGATGTCATGTATCTAGGAATCTGAACTGCCAGTGAGGATGAGACCATCAACATACAAAACCAAAATGACAAGCTCCTCACCTTGCTTTAGGATGTATACATTGTGATTTGACTCACAATGAATAAAAATAGAACTCAAAATAAAACTATCCATCTTCTCGTACCAAGCTCGAGGAGCTTGTTTGAGGCCATAAAGAGAATGACAGAGTCTACAAACCAATGATGAGTCCTGCACAAATCTTGGAGGTTGCTCCATATAGATCTCCTCATGGAGATCACCATGCAAGAAAACACTCTTCACATCCATCTGAAAAACTAACCAAGAATGTGAAGCAGCAAGATAGAGTACAAGCCGAATAGAATCCATCTTAGCTACAGGGGCAAAGGTCTTAGAGTAATCAACCCCTTCAACCTGTGAAAAACCCTTAGCTACTAATCTAGCTTTGTACTTATCTACTGATCTATCTATAACATATTTGGTCATATAGACCCATTTACATTTTACAAGTTTTCTTCCCTTAGGAAGAGGGACAAGATCCCAAGTATCATTCTTCATCAATGAAGAATACTCATCATACATAGCAACATCCCACTCGGGTATACCAATAGCCTCAAAAAATAACATTGGATCATCTATGCAAGCTTGTCCCAAAAGAGTAACACCAGATGTCTGTGAGTGAGTGCGATGAGAATCAAATGGATCACCAACAAAAGAACTAGCTACCTGTAGAGTGCTCTTTGCCCACTTGGTCAAAGGTGGTGAAGAAAATGGTTGTGGTGGCTGAACAAGTGCAACATCATCATCATCATCAATAGAAAGCAAATCTTACTATCCTCGATAGAAGAAGGAAGGGGAGAATAAGAACTAGATGTACACTCTTGTGGAGTGGGTAGCTCATCAACCTGAACATCCCGTCGAAACAACACATCATGTGTGACAGGATCAAAAAGATGATAGGCTTTTGCATCTTCACAATAACCAACAAAAATGAGTGGTTGGATTTTCTTCTCTAATGCTTTACGTTTGTCATCAGGAATGAATGCCCATGCTTGACTCCCAAAGATGCGAAAATCTGAAATATCAGGCTTGATCCTAGACCAAGCTTCTTCTGGTGTCATATTTTACACAGCTTTATGAGGCATACGGTTTTGAATGTAGTTTGCACAATTTATAGATTCAACCCAATATTGTGGACCCAAATTTTTAGAGTGAATCATACAATTAGCCATCTCTTTCAATGTTTGATTCTTCCTCTCTGCTACACCATTTTGTTGAGGAGTGTGTGGTACATTGAACTGGTGTTGTATCCCATGCTCAATACAAAAATCATAGAAAGCATTACTGTCATATTCCCCTCCATTGTCAGTGTGTATCTTTTTAAGAGGAAGAGATGATTGTTTTTCAACAAAGGCTTTGAAAGAATGAGCAGGAGATACACAGGATCCATATGATCAATCCAGGAGAAAGAACCCACAACAAATAACCTGCAAATATTTCCAGAGAATAAAATAAATTTGTCACACCTAAAAAATAGGTGATAATCCACAAAATTATTTGTATCCTCTCATTAATCTCATGCTCAATACAAAAATCATAGAAATCAAAACTATCATATTCCCCCCCATTGTCAGTGTGTATCTTCTTAAGAGGAAGAGATGATTGTTTTTCAACAAAGGCTTTGAAAGCCTTAAAAGTCTCAAAAACTTCACTCTTCAACTTGAGAAAATATACCCAAGTTTTACAAGTGAAATCATCAATGAATGTGAGTGCATATTTAGCCCTTGAAAAAGAGCGAGTTGGAAAAGTCATCAAATCACTATGAACCAACCCTAAGGGTGCATTTGCACGTGTGGCCTTACCAACTAGAAATGGATCCTGGTGCTATTTACCAACTAGACAACCAGGACACACCCCATCAATACATGAGACCTTAGGAAGGCCTTTTACAAGATGTTTTGTACTCATTTGTTGCATATATTCATAACTCAAATGTCCTAATCTCTCATGCCACAATTTGCTGAGATTATTACCATGTGCTATAAGTGAAGAACCAGAAGACATAAAAGACTCAAACTTATCAAAAGTATAGAGTCTTGCAGTATGGTCTGTTGTACCTATAGCAACTATCTCACTAGGATCATTACATTCTCTTATTACAACATCATGTGAAGTAAACTCCATGGTTTTACCAGTACCAGAATTACATATTTGATATACAGAGAGAAGATTAGAAGAGATTTGGGGTACAAACAATACATTGTTAAACAACAATCTTGTTTATCAATAGTACAAGATCCCAAAACTTCAATCTGTGAGGAGTTACCCATAACAATATGTGATGTACTACAATCTGTAAGATAATACAATAGATCCTTAGAATGTGTGAGATGGTGAGAAGCACCTGAGTCAAAAATCCACTGATCATGACATGAAGATATAGCCCTTGCTGAAAGTGCTTTCCCTTTTCCTGTAGGATAAGTAGAAGGAGATGGAGACGGAATGGAAATTTTGTGTTGTCTAACCACTACCTCTAATGCTTCCATCTTCTTAAAACATCTACTTTCATCATGATTAGGACCACCACAAAAATTACATGGACCAAATGTTTTCTTCTTTTGCTTAAAGGACTTTTTGGTCTTAGTAGATTTAGAATGATGAGGTGTTTGGGTGGTGGACTCTGGAGGGTTATTTGAAGGTGCTTGCTTTTGTTTAGACTTAGGTGAAGGTTTTCCTTTAGAAGAATTAGCAACTAGAGCATGACTAGGACTAGGTAGAGCATCTAAGGCCATTAATTTTGTTTGCTCCCTAGTCAATCTTTCACAAAAAACTTCAAAGGAAGGCCATTTGAATTCATCACCTAATGTATCCATCATAGTATAAAAAGCAGAGGAAAAAACACTATATGGTCCTTTCAAATTTGAAAAAATCATGAAAATGCACTCCTGATCACTTTTATCCTTATTACCAGATTTCAACTGTGACCTTATAAATTTGAATTTTGCCAAGAATTCATCTATTGAAGGGAAATCTGATGGAGAGAGAGTACTCAATTCTGCATCTAATTAAAAAAATTTAAACTCATTAACTTTTCCAAATAGGTTTTTAAATTTTTCCCATACCTATTTTAGCGTAGTAGCATCTGTAATGTGAAATTGAAGATTATCTAAGATGTTGAGGCAAATCAATCCAAGAGCCTCATCATGCTTACAACCATATGCATATTTGTCTTTTTCAGTGGTGAATGCTACAGGTGTTGTTTCAAAAAAAAATCTCCATAAGCCCTTGATTGAAGGAGTTGTTGCATTTTTGGCTTCCAAACATGGTAATTTGTATAATTTAGAGGTTCAAACAATCAAGATTCCATTCCCGAGGAAGATGATGATGTTGACAAGAACAACCTAGACATTCGTTTTTCCTCAAAAAATACCCCTCCCGTTACAATTTAACGTCTCCAAACGAAAATTTTTTTAGCCTTAGCTTATACAAAATTAAAAAAAATGGCTTTATGCAAAAAAAAATGTAGGGGTATTTGACCCCAAGTCTTCCTCCCTACAAATTTTAACAAAATATCTCTAGCCGCTTTAGCAAAGTCAAATTTGTACTTTCAAAGCTAGAGACTTGCATTTAAACCACTAAGAATTAATATAAAAAAGCCAAAAATGACTCACACATGTGAGATAACAGCTGAATAATATTTGGCTTCAATCATAATAAACTCTTTTTCCAGCAAGGCGTGGTGGTTAGAGAAATATCTGAGAAATTTTGTAAACACAGCCAAGGAAAAACACCTCTCAGCAACTGCAGAATGGCTCCACTGGATCTGCCAAAAGGACTATACAGCCTAGTCAAAATCCATCCTTCTTATTTTGAAATGAAAGCCTTGGAAGTATGCTATCACATGAAATTTTCATATTTTGATTTTATATAGAATAAGGTGTTCAAAAATGAGAAATCCATACGGCTATACAACAGACAAAAAAATAGATTTTAAATTCCTGTTGTTGTCTTCCAAAACACTATACAACCTGATCCAAATTCATCCAAATTTATATGGAATGAAATATATAACAGTCAAATTTCATGAACAAGTCTTAAATTTGAAAAAATTCAACCGTACGATCTGCCATATCAGAAAAATGAACAGGTACTGCAGTCTGCCAGCAAGAACTAGTCAGCAAGTTTTTAAAGGAAAGAGCTATACGGCCTGGTCCAAATAAAAAAATTAAAATTTAAATGGATTCCGGACTTGATTTCCTACGCCTATATGAAAAAAAATCTGATTTTTTAAATCTGTACGGTTATTTAATGAGCATAAAGTACATAATTTTCCAAAAAAAAACTTGTAAACAAGAACCAGAATTTGAGAGAATAAAAAATATCTATAACACATCAATAAAATAATGTTTTTGAATGTGTTAACAGATGCAAAATTTCAAGGAAGAGGATCTTTAACTAGAACTCCAAGCTCTGATACCATGAAAGAATGAGCAGGAGATACATAGGATCCACAGATCAATTCAGGAGAAAGAACCCACAACAAATAACTTGCAAATAATATCAGAGAATAAATAAATTTCTCACACCTAAAAAATAGGTGATAATCCAAAAAATTATCTATATTATCTCATTAATCTCTCATTTATTTCTCATATATTATAAAGTATATATAATGCAAATAGTTTGTTTCAGGACAATAAACTATTTGTAGTGATTAGAAAATAGAGAAAACAAACTATTTGTTTTCTCAGACTACGAACAAATATATTGTTGAGAGATTCTCAACAATAAAAAAAATTAACCGAGGTAAATAAAAGTAACCCTCAATAATAAATAACTTACCCTATTAACCCTAGGTAAGCTTAAATATGCATTATATCAATAATATTTTCACTTACATCTTGTTATATCAAAGTTGTGTCCACTTTAAAAATTTTAATGTTAAGTTTAAGATGCCACAATTTTTTCTATAATAATATATTAATTTAGATGAAATTCTAATCTTTTGAGTATTATTTTCTCATTAATGATAAACTATGGGGAAGAATGGTAATTTACCAATTAAGGCTACAAAATCCATCTCTATGAAGGTCATGGAGGAAGAATATCTTATTAGGTTCACTTTAGAACTAGGCCAATATTCAAAATTAGCGGCTAGTAAAACTCAAAATTGAAGACTCCTATGGGTATAATTTTTTCCCATACTAACACCTTTTTGGAGGTGGAGACCTCTACTAATCCCTCGAGGATCCTCACTATGAGAATTTATGTATGGAATATTGAGAGGATAACAACTTGGAGGCTAAAGAATTCAAGTCTACACCTTTGGGATCCAAGAATAAGGAGTGTAAGGTTGATCAAAATATTTTATATAGAAATTATAGAATGCTCTTAGAATCCAAATGAGATAATTGAAAGGGATTTTTAATGAAAATAATAAAATAAAGAAAGAATTGAAAGAGCTAAAATAAAAAGTTGTTAAGGGGAACTATAAGAATTCCCCTGAGGTAGCTGATTAGAAGATTTTTTCAAAGACATGTGTGAAATCAGGGAAGATGTAGAGAAAGGACATAAGAAATTGGAGAAGACAGAGGGGGAAGTGGAATTTTTGAAAGTGAGAGTGGAATAGGGTATTTCCATAAGCAGGGCTACTATTGATAATTGTACCTAGATCTTGAAAACTCTTCAGGATAATTTGAATAAAAATAAGACAAGGAATTATAGGTTGGTTCTAGAATAAGGATGAGGAGGTAGAAACATAAACAAGAGTATGAGGGTGCTAGAGCTGAAGAGGTTGTCTTGAAGCCCATGTTCAAGATTTGAAAACTGTTTGGGAAGTATTGGAAGGTTTATGTGACCTTGATGGGTTTTAGTTTTCTTCAGTCAATTCCTAACTTATTGTTGACTTATCAATGTTTGGATGAATTTTAACTATTTTTTGTTTCTAGACTTGGGTGTGTGTGAATCGGGTCTATCTCTTTTGTGTAGTCTCGCTTTGTGATGGTCATGCTTTATCTTTGTATTTCTTTGTTTCAAGTTTTTGGGACATTTCAAATTCCATAGTTTACCATTAATGAGAAAATAATACTCAAAATATAAGAATTTAATCTAAATTAATATATTATTATAGAAATAATTGTGGCCTCTTAAACTTAGCATTAAATTTTTTAAAGTGGACGCAAATTTGATGGAAAAAGATGTAAGTAGAACATTATCTCCATTAAAATTAGCAGCTTCATGTGTTAAATAACTCACTTAGACACACACACACACACACACACACACGTGTATGTGTGTGTGTGTATAATACCTATTAAATATAATCTTATTATAAAATTATAAAATAAGAATATATTTAAAAATATACAAATTTTCTAAAAATTTCATGGCCCAAGGTATATAAAATTTAACATTCAATAATGGGATTTTTTTTGCAAATAACAACTAATCAATACTTTAATTACAAGCACAATCTAAATTTAAAAATAATTGTGTTATAAAATGAAATATCTAAAGTAAAAAATTATAAATTAAAACATGAGAGGTAATCACTTTGCAATTGACATTTTTTTTCACAAATTTTAAAAATAATATAACTATTCTTTTCATTTTTAAGAAAACTATTATAATCTATAATCAACAATAAAAAACCACATTTAAGAGAATATTATATTTATGGAAACTATGTACTTTTCTAAGGAAAATTTTAAATCAAATAAAACAACAAATTAAAAAAACAACCATATTTAAGAAAATATATACTTTATTTCCTTCAAACAAAATAAGTTGAGAAATTATATCACATGTAATACCTAAAAATATGTAATAAATTCAATGCCATATAACTTTCATGAAATATCAAACCCAAAATCAAAAACTTAGACAAATATAAAAGGAATAAAATAGAATCTAAATGCACATTTACGAATGTAACATAAAAATTTTATCGATCAAAAGCTTACCTTCTGATTGAGGAGCATCCCAAGGTTCAAGAAATATTGCATCAACCAAAAAAAGTGTGGTGTGTTTTCTTTTATTTTTGTGTTTTGACCTTATTTACCTCTTAGAATGATTTTGTAAAAATATTCCTTTGCTGTATAAAGTGCATAGATATTTTGACTATTTATGTTAGTCTACGGGGACTGTTATGTCATAGAAACTTGTCGGAAATGGTTCTTAGACTGAAATAAGAATCAGTTAATGATATTTTGTGAGGTCATATAATATGAAAATTATATCATTTATACCAATTTTTATACTATTTGGAGTCACCGTGGAGGTATACCAATTATTACACTATCAAGAGGTTTCCTTACTTGTGATAATGTTACAAAAGGAATTAGATGTTGAAACTTTGTAAGATCATAGAACTTGACAATCAAAACCTCTTCCCAAAATTTAGATCATTTGGAGTCACCTCAGAGATGTACCAACTATTACACTAGTAGGAGGTTTCCTTACTTTTGGTAATTTTTTAAAAAAATTGGACGATTAAATTTTATGAGTTCATAACATATGACACCTAAAATATTTTTAGAAAATTTTAGATTATTTGGAGCTACCATAAAATTTGTTATGTCTATTTATTTTAGGATATTCCTATGTCACTTAGAATAAGGTTCATGACCTTATGAAATATCAATGGTAATATTTAGGTCACAAAATTTAGATAAGTGATATAAATTGTAGTCTAAAGGTTGTGTTCCAAATTTTATCTGAATTGGACAAGTGGTGCCAAAGTTATGATAGTTTTTAACTATCATTCAACCATAAATTGCATCTACCTAGTCTACAAAAGCTTCATGAATTCACATAATAGCTAAAATAAGCATTAGGTCATAAAATTTAGATCAATAATATAATATGTAGCCAATTTTTTTTTTCAAAATTTAGCTCCATTGGATAAGTGGAGGAAATGTTATGATAGTATTTGTGACTACCATTCAACCAAAAAATGCATCTGTCTATCCTAATAATTGATTACCTTTTGGTATAGCTATGGTAATAATTATAGACATCCAAATCTGGTCACAACTGGCTTTCCATTGGACTTTAGACTAATTTTTACCAACCACTACAAATTAAACCTAGGACTCACTAAACATCTCAAATTTGTTCATGCATCATTCATAAATGTTCAAAATTGTGTTAAAGCATCCTATTTGGGATACTATACTATATCATGGATTCATCCCTAATCACCTTAAAACATAACAACTATCAATTTGGCCTATGGACCCATTAAGTGGGGAACTTGATCAAATCTTGAAAGAGAAAAAATTGTAATCTAATTGAAATAATTAATTAAACAAGATTGAATGCTTAGTTTAATTATCCATTTGAAATTAATTAATATCTAAAAATTTAAATTCTAAAAATCAAAATATCAAGCCTTTTCATCATTGCCTTTATGAGTTGTCAAGCTCTTCTAAAATATCTTAAAATATCTAATTTGAGATCCATGCCTAGTAATTAAAAATCATAATTACATGATAACTATTAACTCAAATAGAGTTAGTTTTAACTCACCTAGGGTTAGTCTGAACCCATTCCATGTTTATCTTAACCTTAGCTCACCTTGGGTGAGAGTTAATTCTTGAGGCTATAAATACAAGGCCATACACCTTAATTTATAAGATTGGATATTATAGAGTTATTATGCAGGATTTACTCCATAAGCCTCATACAAGTAATGTTACCATGCTAAATTCTTAATCCAAATAATCAAGCCAAGGTGTCAAGGAAAGGTGAAGCCAACAAAGCTCCATTGATGAATATTTCTTGATGCACAATCTGAGCAAGCCATTCAACAAGCCATTTAGAAATCCAAGGAAGGTAAAGAGTGTGTTATTTTATGTTTTAGTTGTGATTTCATATGTAGTATTGTTACCTATGCTTTTCTTAGTGTCTAGACTAGAGGTTTTATTATTTTAGTGTTTTTTTCTGAGTTTTATTTCTTATATTAAAACAAGACTAAACTCCACTCGATGAATTCCTTGTCTATCCATATTCATGCGTCAACATTGTCATCATAGTTTCTATCATTGATGCATTATTTTTAATTGATTATTAGATTGGGAGTCAATCCTTATGCATATTTCAGCTACATTATCATGGTGTTTTATATCATGATGCATACTATCACATGATACAATAAAGATTAGCTTGGGAAATCTTACAAGAAGTGGACATACAGAAATGTCTCCTTGGTAACATTGGTAAATCCTCTTATCCTCCTTGATCTAATCAACCCATTAACCATTTTAGTTATATCAATGCTAATAAGGATGAGCATGTTCATATTGGTAAGTATAACCAAATCATTCACATTGATCAATTTTTATTATTTTATTAATCATTCTATTTTCTCCCACTTCTAGGTGAACTACATTAGCTTGGGGTCTATTTAGACTATGTAGGTAGTGATTAGATACATGACATATCTTGATTCATCTCATCTACCTTTATTCTTTCAATCATCTCTTTCATCACATTGCACATCCTTGTGTGCTTGGTTTTTTTTGGCTTCTTCAATCATTAGACCATTGCATATACGTTTATACCCACTCATCTTTAATCTATATGAAAGTTTATATCCTTGAGTTATGATTGCCAATTTGCCCTATTGAGGCATAACCAAACATCATTATTCAATCCAAGTCATCTTAATAATTATAATTGCATGTGATAAAATCATTATTTTGACTCATCCACCCAATTGGAGAATGTGCCTATGCCACTATTTATAACCACCGTTGGGAAATTTAGTGTCTCAACCTTTATTATAGATTATATTTGCCTTTGGGTAAATCAATACTTTTTAAATCAATTCATGCAAGCATTATCTTGATTGAATTAATCTCACCCATGGGTTAATTTCATTTTTATTTTTGCTTCTTTTTGAGGGGCTGCCCATCAATCATATGTATGGCCACTCCTTCAAGGGGCCATCATTATAAGATTTTCAAACATTATTAGAAGCTTCTTCTCCAACCATTATCTTCTTTTCTTCTTAACAACCTTTTTCATTCTTTGAGAATAAATTAATATTTCTATAGCTTGCAATGCCTTCTTGAATAGAGAAAAACTATAGCCATTCAATTCTGGCCACAACTAGCTTTCGATTTAACTTCAAATTGATTCTTACCAACCATTGCAAATTAAGCCTAAGAATAACTGAACATCCCAAATTTATTCACGCATCATTCATCAATTTTCAAAATCATGTTAAAGCATCCCTATTTAAGATACTAGCTCGTACATAATAATAACCTCTCATGGATTCATCTCTAATCACCTTGTGGTATAACAACTATCAATTTTATCTATGGACCCATTAAGTGGGACACTTGATCAAATATTGAAAGAGAAACAATGCTAATAAAATTGAATTAACTAATTAAACAAAATTAAATGCTTAGTTTAATTATCCATTTTAAATTAATCAATATCTAAAAAATAGAATTTTTAAAAATCAAAATATCAATCCTTTTCATCATTTCCTTTATGAGTTGTCAAGCTCTTGCAAAATATCCCAAAATGTCTAATTTGAGATCCATGCCTAGTAATTGAAAAACATAATTACATAACAACTATTAACTTAACTAGAGTTAGTTTTAAATCACTTAGGATTAGTTTGAAACCATTCCATGTTTAAACTCAACCTTAACTCACCTTGGGTGAGAGTTAATTCTTGAGGCTATAAATACAAGGCCATACCCCTTCATTTCTAAGCTTGGATATTATAGATTTATTATTCAAGATTTACTCCATAAGCCTAATGAAAGTAATTTTACCATGGCAAATTATTAATCTAAGAAACCAAGCCAAGGTGCCAAGGAAAGGTGAAGCCAACAAAGCTCCATTGATGAATATTTCTTGATGCACAAGTCGAGCAAGCCATTCAACAAGCCATTTGGAGCTCCAATGAAGGTAATAGAGTGTGTTATTTTATCTTTTAGTTGTGCTTTCATATTTAGTTTTGTTACCTATGCTCTTCCTAGTATCTAACCTAGAGATGTTAGGATTTTAGTGTATTATTTTGAGTTTTATTTCTTGAACTAACACAAGACTAACCTCCCCAATACATATTCCTTGTCCACAATAATTAGGTTACAAAATTTAGTGGGTTAATATAAAATACAATTATATTTCTATGTGTAAAATTTAATGTCATTTGAATAAATGGAGTTAAAGTGTCAAAAGTTTTAGTAATTATCATTCAATATGGAAACATCATCTGTGTAGTGTGCAACACTTGGTAGGTTGTTCTTAACCTATGGTAACCTATGTTAAGAGTTAGATGGTGAAATTTAGAGGGGTGATTAAAAATATAATATATAAGATTTTATCCATTAAATTAAAAACATTGAATTTTCAATAGTTTTTATAAATTTCAATCAACCTAAAATGTCACCTGACAATTTCTGATAGTTAGGTGTTGATCTTGAAAACTGAAGGCCATCTGACTATGGTAATTATGTGGAGGTTAAGGATGATAATGAGATGCAACATTAAGCTAGGGATGTTAAGAGGGATACACTATTAAAATAAATAAATTTTTGGGGAGAGAGGAATGAGTTGGGAAGGAGTAGAACAAAGAGTTATATCAATTCAAAAGGAATTATATGAAAGTATAGAACTCTTTCATGTAATGAAATAAGCTTATAGAGGAGGGTGTATGTGCGTGTGTATTTGAGAGTGTGATTTTTTTTCACTATGATGTTTTTAATATTAATGAAATGAAATATGTTAAGTGGTGTCAATTCTAAGTAAGTGTTAATGTGTGACCATGAGTGAATGTTTAGCCCTAGAAACATAGAGATAAAGACAAACCTTAATTTGTCCCCTCGTATAATGCTTATACCAAGAGGTATTAGAGTAAGGTTTTTTATTTGTGGGTTGTATGTGTGAAACTCTAGTATGAATTTTTTGTAGGTTGTGAAAGAGAAATTTGCTAAAGGTGATGCAAGTTATGAAAGAAAATATTGCTTAAGTTTGTTGCAAGTGTGAGATAAATATTGCAAGTTGAGAGGGAGTTTGAGAGGATATATTTTGAGTCTATTAAAGGTTGTGAAATATAATCCTATTGATTTTGATTAGATATGTCACACAAAGGAAGAAGATCACTAGAGATAAAAGACTTGACATAGATGTTGAAAATATTCTAGGTAAGACTAGATATGATGAGATGACTACACAAAGTATAGATTTTTAGTTTTAATTGAAGATGATAAGGAAGAGATAATGGATTTTTTGATGTCCCTAAAAACAAGATTTTATGCTTTGGAAAGAGGCTAAACAAGCAAATAAAAGGATTTTAATAGAGGGAAAATACCAGCAGAGGTCATGGTGAAGGAAAGAGTTAAGTCTACTTGTGATATTGATTTTGTACATGGTAAAGAAATCCTTGATAAGCTCATTAAATGGATAGTAGAGATAGAAATTTAATTTGAAGATGAGAATGTTATAGACCCCATGAGGTAAAAATTAAATGTAAAAAACTATGTATAAGTACAATTGTGTATTGGAATGATTTCCAAGTGAGGTGACAAAGGAAAGGGAAGAAGGAGGTATGTGAATTGGAACAGATGGTTTCCAAGTTGTTGGGTCATTTTATACACCCAATATTTTAGTAAAATTGGTTGAATAAGCTTAATTTTAAGAGGTTTGAGATAGTTGGTGAGAAGAAGATTGACAGGAAAGGCAATTAGGATTAGAAGCTTCCATGTGAGTATCCAAAGACTAATTTGGGAAGTATCATATATGTGCATATTTTTACCAAAGAGAGATTTATCTTAGAAGAAAAAAAGGAGATGAGGATTCTATATGTAGAGCCCAATTATGATTTTCAAAACTATAGGATAGATGAGAGATTTGAGCTTCTCGTAGATGTAGATATCTATATGATGGATGATATAGAGGTGGTACATTATTAATTAGAAGATGGTGACCCATTATGTGATGATGAACAAGAGATTATGAGTTCTCATGAGTGGGAAAATGTTGAATTATCCTTGGTTCATGATGACAATGAGTTTTAAAATTTTATTTTGGAGGATATAAAGGTTGAGGATAACCAAGGAATAACACATGTGCTAGAGTTGAATGAATATTTCAGCCATGTAGATTTTTAAGTGAATGAAGAGAGCATCCATGAAGAGTTGAAATTTTCATGAAAGAAATAATGGAAGTATTTATTTTTAAAAAAAGTACACATAAGGAGAGTATGGTTGAAGATCAACCATTTGAAGGAGGATAAAACATAAAGAATAATGTGGAGATAAAAACCATTGAGGTTGTTAAAAATGGGCTTATGGGAGTCCATAATGAGGGATAATTTTGTGAGAAGACTATGAGAAATAGAGAAGACTTTGACAACATATCCTTATGGTGTGAATAAAAAAGGGAAGAAGTGACTGTGGGAGCTCTTGATTACCTTACTATGTTTGTTTAATGTGCATGTATAAAAAAGGCAATGAAAATAGAGATTGTGGACAAGTTTATACCAAAAGGACTGAAGGATGAAGTTGGTGTTGTGTATGTTGAAGAAACCCATATAGATGTTAGAGGAGAGAAACCCATATAGATGTTAGAGGAGAGACTCTTATGAGTCAAGTTTTACATTGTCTAAAATGGACAAGGAGTGTGCAAGATACTTTGCACATGACATGGAGGATATGAAAAAAGGAGATAAAAATCAGCCTAGAGATAATAATAAGAGGATGATAAGTAAAGAGGAGTTGTCAAAAGGGAAACTAAACACTGTTCTGAGGATCAGGTAAGATGATAGAGGTTTTGATAAGGCCATGCTCAAGGATAATAAATATTATAGTGTGATTATGGAGGAGTCATTAATTCATTTTTATAAACTAATTTTCGACTTTAGTCAATGTGTAGGTATAGAGATGAAGAGAATGGAGGAAATTAAAGAGACCTTCCAAAGTGAAGAGAGTGAGTATATTGATTTCACCAAATATGAATAGAAATAGATAATTTTTATATCAGCTAGAGTGTGTGGAGAAGATGATGATGTTGTAGCAGAGATGAAGAAGTTGTTTGACATAAAAATGGAGACAAAAAAATATGAGAAGGTAAATACTATCCTTGAGGTGTTATTAGAAGCTATGGATTATCATTTAGATGCCAAAGTATATGTTGATTATGATGTGATGATATTTAAAATGATAGATAACATGGAAGCAATGAGAGGGGAGATACAAATAATAATGTGTGATGTTGAGAAGAGTGATCCAAAAAGAAGTTCAATACATAGTAGCCAAATCCAAGAAGGATTAGGGAGGAGGTGGTTGGTCTGCAGTGGGTTTAAACCCATAAGGGATTGTAAGATATAAAAAGAGCATCTTGGTGGATGTGGTCAATTAAAGATGGGTTTCAAACCAAAAGAATATGCATAGTGGAAAGGATGAGCCTTTGGTGGAGGAGGAAGGACTATGGTGGGTATAACACCATAAAATGAGGAATGAGGAGAGATAAGGAAAAGATGAAAATAGAGAGCAAAGGAAAGAAGAAGAGGATTAAATTGAAACCAATAATAAGGAGTTTGAAAAGGAAGATAAAAAATGAAAAATAGACTTGGTGTGTTAGAAGGGAACACCATGGACATTATACTTCATGATCAAAATAGTGGGTTTTCCACTTGTTCCATATATGTGAGTAGGATCTCACATTTTATAAACCTCAAGTGTCTGATGTAGGATCATCCTAAGGTTTGTGAAATATTTCATCAACCAAAAATAGAGCATGGTGTGTTTTCTTTATTTTTAGGTTATGGACTTATTTTTTGAGCTTTTTTACCTCTTAGAATGATGTTGTAAAATTATTCCTTTGCCTCAAAAATCACAAAGATATTTTGATAGTTTATATCAGTTTGTGAGGACTATTAATTCAAAAAAACATGCCAAAAATGGTTCTTTGATTGTGACAAGAATAAACTTATGAAATCTGGTAACGTCATACAATATGACACAACATATGTACCAATTTTAAGACAATTTGGAGTCATCATGGAGGTGTATTAACTATTAAAATGGTAGGAGGTTTCCTTACTTGTGGTAATTATGTAAAAATAAATGGATAAAAAACTTAGTGAGATCATATAACCTCATACTTAAAACCTTTACACAAAATTTCATATCATTTAGAGTCACTATAGAGGCATACCAATTATTACACTATAATGAGGTTTCCTTGAATGTGGTAATTATATGAATGGATTTGATGATGAAATTTTGTGGGTTCATGGAATATGACACAATATTTAAACCAAATTTTAGAACATATTGATTCACTATAAAAATGTTGTGGTTATTTATTTTAGGTTATGTTTGCATCACTAAGTAGAAGGATCATGACCTTGTAGAATATATTCAGTAATAGTTAGGTCACCAAATTTGTAGTTTTGATATAAATTATAGTCTATAAGTTATTTTCCAAATTTTATCTCAATTATATAACTAGTTCCAAAGTTATGATAGTTTTTATAACTGCCATTTTTCTAGAAATTGCATTTGCCTAGTCTACATAAGGTTCATGATCTTGAAAAATAGTTATGATAAGATTTAGGTCATAATTTTTTTCAAAAATATAAAATGTATCCTCAAATATGTGTTTAAGATTTTAACTCAATTGGATAAGTGGAAGAAATGTTATGATAGTTTTTATGACTATTGTGTATCAAGAAAATACATTTGTCTATCCTGATGATTCATTACCTTGAAGTGGAGTTACCTTAATAATCAAGTTACCAAATTTAATTGGTTCTATAAAATATATTTATATTTATATTTTTAAAATTTCATATTATTTGGATAAACAAAGTTAAAGTTGAGGAAGTTTTAGTAACTACCATTCAACTTAGAAATGCTATCTATGTAGTGTGTGACATTTGATAGGGTGTTCTTCACCTGAAGTAACCTATTTTAAGATTTATATGGTCAAATTTGGAGGGGTGATGTATGTAAAATTTAGTATATAAGTTTTGGTTAAAAATTCATATCTATTCAATTAACGGTGTTGAAGCTATGGTGGTTTTTATAACTATTGTTTACCCTAAAATGTCACCTAATATTTTTTAATAATTACTAATAATTAGGTGTTGATCTTGAAAATTGAAGACCGCCTAAAAATATTACATTATGTGGAGGTCAGATAAGTCGAATAGACATCTCATAAAACTATGAATGTTAAGATCTATATAATAATTTAAAGAAATAAAGTTTTTGGGAGAGAGAAATGAGCTAGGAAGGAGTAGAGCTCTCCAATAGTATAACAAAGAGATGTATTAGTTTACGAGAAAATTTATGAGAGTATAAAACTATTTTATGTAATGAAATAATATTATATAGGATTGTGTGAGAGTGTGATTTTGTATTCCATTGTGATTTTTTTAATATTAATGAAATGAAAATCTATTAAGTGTGTCAAGTTTGAGTAAGTGATAATGTGTGATCATGAGTGCATGTCTAGCCCTAGCAACACAGAGTTAAATTTAAACCTTAATTTTCCCATTCTTCTTGTGCTTGCACCACCTTATAATATCTCTTACATCTAATTACACAAATATGGACAAAATATAATAAAAACCAAATGCATTGAAAACCAAATTCAAAAATTAACCTACATCCTTATATCAGAATAAAAGCACAAAACAAGCATGGAAAATAAAATTACCAACACAATAAGATGACTTCCCTATTTACAAACCAAATTAAAATTTTGGTGCTATGGATAAAATATAGGTTGTATTTAAATAAAAAGTGAATGTAACCAATTTAAAATAAAACACAATAGATCTTTAAATGCAATTTATCATCTAATCATAGGCTAATCATGGTTAACCACATGATAAATGTGGTTAAATAAACATTGAGTATGTTTTTTAAAGTTGTAATCATTAGTGTCCCATATTCTTAGTTAGGGGAAAATATTTTTCCAAGTCTTCATACCACCATGGAAATAAAAAAAATCCAAAATCTGTAAAGGAAAAAAACAACCAAAAATACGTTCAATATACCCAAACCAAAATAAAAACTAAATATTTGTAGATGTAATATGAAATATTAAACTTCCTCTTTTAGTAGATATACCATATGTAAACTCAAACTATTGTAACCAATGGTGACATAATAAAAAACATGCATTGAAAAACATCTCAAATAATGAATCCATAAATCCTTGTATCACAATAAAAAATCTAAATAGACATGGAAAATAAAATTACCTATACAAACCAACAAAATATGTTTTGAACTAAAACATTTTTTTACAACATAGGAATTAAAACCAATATCAAAATTCCTATCAAAAATTAAAATAGAAAAGTTAAAAACATACAAAATGTACTAATGTTCTACCTTATTTTGGATTAATACTAATCCTAAATAAGATAGAAATTGTGTATAATTATGATTACAATATATAAAAATTAAGCATAAATTTGAATGTAAAGGTTTGCAATTGATTTGTAAATTTAAATTTCTTAATATGTAAAGTAAAACAAAAGGATAATATGCTTATAATTTAACCACTTTGCACAGGATTGAGATTGTAGGGAGGAGGCAAGGTAGGAGTGGAATTGGACTATCAACTATTCAACTTATGATCTATAACTATGTGTGTTCAAATGGTATTGTCAACCTTAGGTCAGTATCATCAGTCACTATGCTCCAAGTTTGATTATTATGTCTACATGATTCTCACACTTATGTTCAGGTATAAACCAATGTAACTTATTCTATTATGACTATATTTTTAAACCAAAGGTTTGATTGTGCATGTGATTCACATAAATTTATCTCCTTCACTTGAAACCCTAGGTCCAATTGCAATGGTAAGTTTAGGCCTAAAAAATGGGAAGAAAGTGAGTGGAACTAACTCCAACTATTCCCTATCCAATGGTTGAGTGTTCCCTACATATATAATACTCTAAAGAGGTATTTAAAACCACATGTATTTCTCTCTATTAGGATTATGTGTGCAATCAATTCCCCTTGAATGTATAAAACTGGTGATATAGATTTTGACACATGTAAAATGGTAACTTTGGCTTGAATTTGGAGTGATTCAAGCTTGGATAAGACCTGCTCCTTGTGATAAATTGGTAAATTGAGAAGAGTAGGGAAGTAACTTTGAATGTGTAGCAGTCCTTATGTATGCTAGATAAGTGTTATATGGATAATAAGCATAGACTTATTTTTTTTTATTAATACAAGTTTGTTTGGGTAATTTTCAATGCCATTTACATGTTAGATAGATGGGCCAATCCATATGAATGATTTTATTTTAAAATATGACCATTTTTGGGTGAAGGATAAAATTATTAGACTCATATAGTATTTTTAGACAATATGTTCTGAGTTTAACATTATTGTTCAGGGAGACAAGAATACTAATATGATGATATGATTTTTTTGAGTATGATAGTTTACTGATTTGGCATAAAATTTAAAAATTATTATGTTGATTGAAAATAACTTAGAAGGATTTCACCCATAGATAACACGTGGATGTGAGAGTGGAACATTAGAGACATATATGTATGCACAAGTCATGTAGGGTAAAGTTAGGTAAAAATTAACATTGCCAAGTGTCTGATACCATATTTTAGTAAATAAAAATTCCCTATTTTATTCTAGTAATGGACAAAAATCACACAAAACCCATAGAATGATAAATATAATGAAATTTAAAATCTATACTATAATTAAAATTTGAAAAAAATTAAGAGCATGGAATAAGTACACCTATATGTGGATAAAATTATGTTTCCATGTAACTTGTTGGAGATAATGCTTCCTTACTGAAACATTGGAGAATGGTTCCTCTTGTTGAACCATTTGGAGATTTGGGGGTTATCAAATCCATTATTTTTAGCTAATTAAGACCATAGGTTTTTAAGACAAATGTCCCAACCCTCATGAATATGTATTAGTGCCAAGGCCATTGAACATCATTGAACCTCAACCACACTAACTCAAGTAACACATATTTCACTTATCTTGTAACCATAATATGAAATGTGGGAGACAAATATTGGGCTCATTATGAATAATGCTAAGTACATTGAGCATCAATTAACCTCAACCATATTACCTAAATAAAATTGAATCAACTTATACATACATGCTTATATATTCAAAGTTACTCACTGTTAGGTGCCATCAAATGTGTTTTAAAATTATAAAATGTTGTGGATGTTCATGAACACACTTCATGCCTCATGGATATGTGCCAATATATATATATATATATATATATATATAATAGTGTATAAATACATGAACAATTATCATTCCCCATAAATCAGTGTCAATTTATTATAATGATATGCATCTATATGCTAAATCTGATAACCTATATCTTGAATGTATATGTACGTGAGAACATGTAACCATTATTCTTGTAAAATTGTGTACTTATGCATTGCATATGCATCCAAGTGTATCTAAATTTTTATTTCATAACTCATGTACCTATAAAATGAGTGAATATGCATAGAATATCCCCCCATAATTTGTATCATTGTGTAAATATTTGGCCCATGTTTGAATAAAATTGATATTTGAACCACTCTAAAATATTTTAATCTTGTATTTTATCCCAAAATATTAATAGCTAATCATGGAGGCTTAAGTCTCTGAGACAAGCCCACTAATATGCCCCCCTTTTTAGGTGAGGAATGTAGCATGTATGTCACTAATATTAAATTAAAAAGTTAAATGTATCATATATAAATACGTAATCATGTAGAATAATGCCAAAATGTGGAGAATATGTCATCATAGCAATATATATGTCATCAAAGCATGTATAAAACACATGAAATTCAAGGTATATAAGTATTATGTCAAGATATATGTAACAATTACATCTATTTTAGTAACTATTTTCACTCAATTTTTCACCCTTGAAGAGATTTTTCAATCCTTCTCCAAATTGAGTGAAACATTCGATTACCTTTGGGCATGTGGATTCCTATAATAGAGGTAAACCTCTAGATTAAAAGGGCTAGCTCCCTAGATTTATCTTTGATAGCTTATCACCTATACTACTTGTGTGATTGGATCAAAATAGATAGAGAGAACATGAAATGAATCTATCCTAGAAAGGGGATGCACCAATTATAACCTTGAAAATTCCAACCAACTAAAATTACACTTCAAACACAAGTCTAATCTACATATGACACTACTCCAAAACTGCCTTTGTATAAGTATTTTTCATAGAGCGTTGTGAAACTAACCTAAGATAGGAGGACTAAAAAAAGGCCATAACATGACACTAGTGTATATATAACTCACTAAACTCATGAAAACTATACTAAAACACATCAAAATACCTAAAACAGACTTTCAAAGTTGAATATGGATGAAAACAAGGACAACATGCTAAGGAAGAGAAGCCATCACTTAGTAAGATCAACTAACTTAACATAAAAATTGAAAGCAGCTCATGGATAAGGTAAAATAGATAATTATTTGTTGCTTCAAGGATGAAAATGAGTAGGGATTTGCCATAATCAAGTGTAGGATATATTTCTAATCTAAAGTGGCATAATATATAGCACAAGTGTGAGAAAAGAGAAGTGTGCAAGAGAGAGAAGATAGATAAGTTTCATGTAAGATATAATAATAATAGGAGTTAGGTAACTATTATGATATACTTAAAAATCCATGTGTATCTCCTCTTTAATTGCTCCATCTCTCCAAGTGGTGTGGGAGGTTGAAATGCATGCTTGACACCTTGAATATCATCTTGAAACTCTCCTTCTTGACATGTTGAAGGACAAGTGGCCTTTTTGGTGATAACATCAATTTATCTTGAATTTTTTCTCTACTCTTGACACATTTAAACTAAGCCAAATAGGTTCACCTTGACACATCATCTCTTTCTCTTGTAAGGTGTTTAGAAGACTCTTCATTTTCTTAGGCCTATTTTGCACACAAGTGTCAAAACTTGTTTTCAGTAACTCCAAATCATGAAAACCTCATCTATGGAATATTGGATTGATATTATACCTAAATAAATTTATTTTGAGGCCTCAAACTAGACCTAACATGTCACTCTCTAACAAAAGCCTCAATTAGGCCTCATTCCTTGTAGCTTTTTTTCTTTCTATTTTCATCCTTATGTGGAAATTTTATATAAGATAATAAGAGTAAAATGGAATATTTTAGGACCATATATGCCCTTACAATTCCATTTCAAGTTTCATGAGCTGAATCCAAGTGGAAGTCAACTTTTTCTGCCCATCACTTCTACCAATTAGGCATGTAGCCCTAAAAAGTGAATTTTGGCTCAAAAATATTCTTGAACTTATGAAACATTTTTGAAGTGTGTGATTCACATTACCCATGATAAAAATAATCTCCATGTAAATTTTTATCTTCTATAACAATGTTATTATAGCAAAACCATGAAATGGCCAAAAAAAAAGCCCTTCATAACCTTATTAGAATTGCCTTGCAAAATGGAGTTGGTTTGGTCACTTCCAGAGGTTATTGAGAAAATTTATTTATTTTAATAGTATTACAACTCCCAATTAACGTCATCCCATGATTTGTAAACTTTCACCTTTTCTGAACACCTAAAAAACACAAAAAATATGTAAAAATAGGGTAGTCAGTAAAAGTAAAGTACATGTGGATGATATAATTGGAGTATATAATATAATTAAAGAGGTTTTATGATAAATCTATGGCATTTAATGTTCTTTAGGAGTCCATCTTTGTAAACTAGTCATTATGACCCTTCTAGGTAGCCTGAACGTACTTCAACTTATTAGTGATGATTCATAAAGTTGGACATATGAATTATCCAAAAAATTAAAAAAACTTTAATTATATTAAGATTCAAAAATTTCCATAGGATCACAATGTCCCATGCATCTTCTCTGATCCATACCAAGTGAAGAAATCTAGCCTCTCGAGTAGAAATAAGGCATTCTAGGGGGTCTGATTAAATTTCTAGTTTGTAGGTGGTTGTGTTGATTTTTTTTTGATTTAAAATGACCTAAAATATTTTCATGACATATAAATTTAACTATTTAAATGTATTTTCAACCATTTTCCACTTTAAACTTCTCTACACCCTCATTAGCCTATGCCTAGGGTTTATAATCCAACATGACTACCATAACCTAACTCACTATTTTCTAATATTTTATTCACTATCAGAGGTATATGTTTCCATGGAATGTATTTTTAAGTTATTAATAATATTATTAATATTATATAATCCCTCCATTTGACCCCACTAACTCACTTTCATTTTCCTCAAGATTGACTACATACCTGTGTATGCACATTAGCATTGTGCAGGGTGAATAGGGTCTGCCTGAGTTACTTCATTATACCTTGAGTTTGAGACTCCTAGAATAATATCATCACTATTTAATTATCACCAAACCTTATTCCACTCTTATATGTCTGAATTTTCTCCTATGAACAAAGTTAGGTAAGCATAAATACATGACGACTGTGTGTGACTATATAGTTCTATTTGAGTCTGACCCCTATTTGGTTCTTGTCCTCAAAATCCTATTTAGGAATCTCTGTAGTATTTAATAATTGATAACTCCCATATTTTTCCTTATTCAAACTTCAATTCTCTTCAAGAACCTATGCTCTTATCCTTTAGCTTGAGACAAACTTGCATTAGTTGTGGGTATTGTTTGAATACCTTGACTATGTTTGAGGATTGACTATGTTCAAGGAGCCTTGTTTCAATAATTATAACTCTCTAAACTATTTATAAAGCCATTGATGAATTTATCACCTTCATAATGTCCTAAAGGCTCTAAAACCTATCAATAGTGTTTCCATGCCTCTAGTTGGCTGTAGGTGTAAATTTGAAGAGTTATGACTAAGTTTTAGTTTAATGACCTTTTCTTATCACTCTATGAGTTACATAGAGGCTATTTTATGCTATTATGGTTAATAATGTCTCTCCTCAATTCCTTGAAGACTCCCAAAACTCATGAACAACTCTATTTAAGGAAAAATATTCTTTAATACTATTCGATTATTAGTGCTTGATAGGGTAGTTGACTGTGTATACAGTCTTGAAGTTGATATTGGTTTCTTAGTCATAATTCAAGCCTTTAAAATAATATTTTTTTATATTTTTAATATCTTTCTCAGGTACTTATCAACATCTTGAAGTTTTGTACCCCTCCACTTTACTCTACCCCAAGACTCATTCTCAACTGACTGTAGAAATGGATTATGATAAAACTAACTATGTTTATGGCCTTGAAGATATTTAAAAATCATTATAAACCTCTTAAAGGATTATTTTATATTTTTTATTGATGTTATGAAACCATTCTCATCTCTAAAGCTCCTTACTCTATCATCTTTAATGTCCAAGACAACCTCACAACTGATGGGCTATAGGTGGCCATTTGGAAGTTCTGAGTATGACTATGTATGAAATGGTCTTAAGATGACCTATTCAAACTATTCCAGATATTATTGTTTCATTTTGTTTTCTCCATCTTAAAACCATTTCAATGTCTTGAAAACTCCATCTCTAACACCTTATTGTTCAAAGTTGATTTCTAACTGGCTATAGGTGTTACTTTTGGATAGTGGATTGTGTATATGGATTTGACTATGCTTATGTCCTTAGAGGAATATTCAAAAACATTATAATGAGTGAATAGTATTTTATGTATAAAAACACTTATCAAAACTTTAACCTCTGTAATTCTAAGACATCACTTTCTCAAACCACCTTCTCTTATAGTCCTATAGGTGACTGTGTGGAAACCTTTGAAGTTTTAAACCTTGGAGAGTACATCATGGTCATTAGGACTGAAAGGACATTATTTTAATTAAAAAAACACATATAAAAATAAAAATAAACTCTAAATTTGATGAAAAAATATCAAACTCATTAGAATAGTCTGTTAGATACAAGTACATAAAACATAGTCCAAGATGGTGAATGGATATGCAACCACTTGGGACTGGTATGAAATATATAACTAATAAAGAGACCAATTATGGATTTAGGAGTATGGCATGGGACCATAAGGAACCATTAAAATGTATTTGACTTCATGGAAAATTTCAAAAACACATAAAAAGACCAGTCACTTCAAACAATGCATAGGGGTCACTTTTCAGGCCAAAAGGAGATCTAAATGTTCCACCATGAGGAATAAATTCATGGGAGGCATATAAAGATGTATTATAAGATATTAAAAATATTCACATGTAGATAATATTTCATATTTTATTTTTAAATCTCAATAAAGACCCCTATCATAGCCGACTAGTAGATTTTTGGACCCTTAACTTCTTAGTGATTGTTCATAAAGCTAAGAAGATGAATCTAAGAACCAATGAATAAATTTTTAATCTAACCAAGACTAAAAATAATTACCAAATTTTAATTCTCCCACCTTCTCTCTCTTGGCCATACCATATAAATCATTGCTACCTATGTGAGCTTGTGAAGGAGTCAATGAAGGGAAGAAGTGATTTTTTACAACTGTTGAACTCCAAACTTCTTCCAAAGCTGATTTATGACTTTTAGAAGATGAAAGGACATTCTGAACATGAATTACACAATTCCATACAAGTTTTATAACTCCTCAAATAAGTATTAAAAATTAATAATCTGACATTTTCTATTCCATCAAATAGGTGTGACAGTTAAGTAACTGCTCCCAACTCCTTGGAACATGTGTGGCATGGATTTTACACTTTGTGATCTTTGAAAAACATCAAATTTAGCTAAAAATCACATTTTAATACATTTTGAACACCTTCAAGTTAACAAATGGGCCTTAGAGTTTCCAAAACACTATGAAACAAATGACCATAATAGACCCATAATCACTTATGACACATATTGACCTTCTTTTATCTCTCCATGACACCCCTAGACCACTATATGACCTCAATATGAAATTAACTTAACTTCTCTAAACTTACCTTAATAAATGCTAATAAGGTATTTGAAGGCTTATAGGGATCATATTTCATGACATGAACACATAACAAGACCATGGAAAGTTTGAATTTACATAGGGGGTGACAAATTTGACTTTGGGTGAAATTTGGTCAATATTTTTGGTGATTCATAGGGGTAGAATGTCTGTAATGCTAATAGGAATAGTTGGCTTGCATGTCCATTAGGCAATGGAGTCTTGATCACTCAGTTTCATACCTTAATAAACCTTGAACATAAGACACCAAATTGATTATGCTCACAACACATAAAAATAAAGGGCACAAGACATAAACAAAGCAAAATACACACATGTGCTCTCAAATACTTAGGAAACACAAAGATAAATTAAACAAACTTGATTATATATAAATTATCCTAAAAGATAACTCTTCCTCTTGGATCAAATGGGAATCTACAACCATCTTTGGCTTCATGAGATGAAATAAGGAATGATACAAGTTGCCTCTTGAGTCTTGGATTTTAAGTGTTCACCTCCTTCATGATTTCCACTCTCTTTATCATGATATCCAATGCAATTATAGTAGCTATAAAAATGTCACCTATGAAGGTGAACTCATATTTCAATTCAAAAACCTTCTCATGAACTTTATTAATGTTTGTGCTTGTCCCAATCATGATCTTTTCTTTTCTTATAGGGGCAATCTCTATCTTGGTGATTTGAAGATTTTCATGTTGTCCTTCAAGAAGAAAAACATCTTCAAGAACATATTTATACTTATTACTAATGCTTAGCTCATCAAGATATTCAATAATATTAGCATACTCAATCCAATATTCATCATTGTATTCCATTAAGACAACTTTTTCAAGTTCTTTGTGCACATGACCTTCAACCTTGCAAAGACATTCAATCTCTTGGAGAAGCTCAACATGTTGTTGCCAATCATATTTGTCTTATTTTTCTTCAAGAACCACAAATTCTTCAAAATCATCTTCTTGGTCCTTGAACACTTGATCAAATTCAAATATGACTATAGCTTCAACAAGTTTGGATGACATAAGATCTTCTTTTGGGAGCATGCCATCAAGAGGTAAGGCAGCTTCAAGAGTGTCTTCTAATTGACCAACAACATATGTAGGCTTTTAAAGGCCTTAAAAATCATCACATGTGTCATTAGACTTCTTCCACATGTCATCTTGATTCATGGAACCAACAACTTTTTATTCAATGGTATTTTCATATTCAAGCTCTTGATCATGCTCATGAATCTCACCCAACTTAGTTGATGTAATGTCCTTCTTCAAAGGACCTTCTTCCATGCCTTGATTAACTTATTTTCAAGAAAATGTAACATCATTAGAGTCTTCTCTTTATTGACTCAAGAAGGTTGAATTGTGCTTGTATTCACCAAAGGGAGTCCCTATAGTGAGTTCTTTATCATAAACTCTTGAGTCATCTTCTTGATCAACTATAACTTTGGCTTGCTTCTCTTCACTAATCTAGATGGGTTCTCCTTCAAGAAGGGATGTGATGGGAGGGTGTTGAAAAATTTCATGGGTTGGAAAGGGAGTATGAGATGTGATGGATGGCTCATAAGTGGGTTTGAGAATTGAGGCTTATTGAATTAACTGATGGGGATATGAAAAATTAGATTGAGCAATCAGAGAGACACTTCCTTCAACAAGAGACATTCTTGGGGATCTTCAATAACTACAAGTTGATCCTTAACCTATTATATTTTCCAAATTTCTAACCTATGTACCCACCATTGGATATAGCATCTCATTTCATGAAAATCATCATTGATGACATAGTTGGATTCCTCTTAAACTAACCTCCACTTATTCATAAATAAGTGAACCGAATTTCTCAACTTCTCTATGAGATATATAGGGATCACATCAAGTTATTCATCCCATTTTCTCATTACCTTTTTTTATTTTAGCACTTTTGGCATGAGTACCAAAAATAATTTGGCTTGAAGTGGACTTTAAGTATTAGGACGAGGGGATAATAGGGGTTTTTATGAGCTTCAATTTGTTGAGTTAGTTGACTAACTTGAGCTTGTAAGAGCTCAAGTCTTGCTTTCCAATTAATGGTACCATCTAATTCCTCATGACAAGGATAATGAGAATCAAGTTAAGATTGATATGGAAACACTTCTTGGTACTCTTACTGATAAGCTTCTTCATATGCTTCTTCTTAACGATTATCAATGGCATCATGATCATACAAGGGGGGAGTAGGCTGACCATATGACTGCCATGACTCATTGGGTTGATAAAAATATTGATAGGGTTATTGAGAGACATAATATGGATCATGATGAAGTTGGTAAGGGGGTTTATAATGGGAAATCTCATCATATCCAGCCATGCCAACTTAATTATTCAAATAAGAATACAAGATTTTGGAAAAAAATTTCACAATAAGTACCTAGGCTAATTATAACCATATGATTGCATTCATAGTCACCATTGGTGTTTATTGAATGCTTCCCAAAGATGATAGGTAGAAAAACACACCAAAAATTTATTCCACTCTTTGGACGTTATGTCCCACCAGGCATGAAAAAATTGTTGTCACTCAATTTTGAACTCTTGGAGAGGTTGTTCAAGCCTTCTCCAAATTGAGTGAAAAATTGGATTAACTCTAGGCCTTTGGGTTGTCTATAGCATAGGTAAATATATAGATTCAAAGGGCTAGATCCATATATTTATCTTTGATAGATTATCACCTATACTACTTACTTGCTTGGATATATATATATATATATATATATATATATATATATATATATATAATGAAATTAATATATATTAACAAGGATATTAACCAATTGTAACTTGACCAATTCCAACAAACTACAAGTAAACTTTTAACACAAGTCTAATATGCATATGACATTACTCCAAAATTGCCCTTGAATTAGTATTTCTCATGGAGATTTATGAAGCTAACCTAAGCTAAGAGGATTAAAAAAATGCCATAAAATGACACTAGTATAGATAAAAATCACTTAACTAATTAAAAATACAATAGATCACTTCAAAAAACCTACAACAAACTTTCAAACTTGAATATGGATGCAAGCAAGGATAACATGCTAAGGAAGAGCAGCTATCACTTAGCAAGATAAACTAATTTAACGTACACATTGGAAAAAACTCATATATAAGGTAAAATAGATCATTATTTATTGCTTAAAAGTTGAAAATGAGTAGGGATTTTCCATACTGAGGTGGAGGATACATTTCTAAGCCAAAATGGCTCAATATATAACACACGTGTGAAAGAGAGAGAAGATAGACAAGTGTCATGTAAGTTAAAAAAAATAAGAGGATTTATGGAAATATCATGATAGACTTCAAAATATATGTTTATATCCTCTTCAGATGATCCATCTCTCCAAGTGGCATGGGAGGTTGAAATGCATGCTTGACACCTCGACTAGCTTCTTGAAACTATCCATCTTCTTGACATGTTAAAGGATAAGTGGCCTTATTTATGATCATATAAATTTATCCTACATGTTTTATCTGATATTAAAAAATTTAAACTAACCCCAATAGGTTCTCCTTGACACATCACCGCTTTCTCTTGCAAGGTGTCTAGAAGACTCTTCATTTCCTTATGCCTATTTGCACACAAGAGTCAAAACTTGGTTTTAGTTACTATAGCTCATAAAAAAAATCATGGATGGACTATTTGAATCATATCATACCTAAATAAATTTATTTTTAGGCCTAAAACTATCCCCAATAAGTCACTTTCTACCAAAAGACTCAATTAGGCCTCATTCCTTGAAGCCTTTTTTCTATTTTTCTCCTTGTGTGGAAATTGGATGAAAGATAATAAGAATATAAGGGAATATTTTAGGACCCTCCATGCCATTATAGTTACATATCAATTTTCATGATCTGAATCTAAGTGGAAGTCAACTTTTTATGCCCATCTCTTCTGCCAATTAGGCCTCTAGCCCTAAAAAGTGAATTTTGGCTCAAAACTCTTCCTACACTTATGAAACCTATAGGAAGTATGTTATTAATTTTAACCATATCAAAACCAATCTCCTTGTCAATTTTGATATTATATAACAATGTGATTATAGCCAGACTATGAAATGGCCAGAAAACAAGCCCTTCACAAACCTATTTGAATTACCTTAAAAAATGGAGTTGGTTTGGTCACTTACGTGGGTTACTGAGAAAATTTATTGATTTTAATATTTAGGATAATTCCAAATTGACTTCATCCCATGATTGGGAAACTCTTACCTTTTTTTAACACCTATAAAACATAAAAAACATGCAAAAATATGGTATTTTGTGTAGTCTGCATAGTAGTTATTACAAGTGAAGTACATGTGAATGAGATACTTGGAGTATATGAAAACCTTCAAGATTTTTTACGAGTAATTTATGGCATTTTATGTTCTTTAGGAGTCCATCTTTGCAAACTAGTCATTATGACTCTCCTTGGCAGCATGAATGTACTTCAACGTATTAGCGATGATTCCTAAAGTTGGATGTATGAATCCTCAAAAAAATTCAAAATTTTTTAAGTATATTATGGTGCCAAAATTTACATAGGAGAAAAATGTACTATGCAACTTCTCTAATACATACCAAGTGAAACAATCTATCCTCTTAGGTATAAGCAAGGTATTCTAAGGGTCTGAGCAAATTTCTAGTCTATAAGTGGTTGTGTTGAGTTTGTTTTGGTTTCCAATGACCTCAAAGTTATTCATGACATATTAATTGAAATCTTCCAATGGATTTTTAACCACCTCCCACTTCAAACTTATCTACACCCCCATTAGCCTATGCCTAATTACTTGTATTTATTTTCTTTATTTTCTTTATTGCATTTACTATTTAGATTGGTGCACTAATTACTTATTGTAATTAGTTTATTATGTTTATTAATAATTTTCACCATATATGATAATCTTTCTTAGCTAGTATTCAACATGGACACCTATCTTGTTACAATGAAGTTCCACTCCACTATTCAGGGTAAGATAGGATAAGATTGCTTAACTAGTAGTCAACTTGTGTTGATCATTTACACAAGTTGGACACCTATCTTGTTAGTGTGGAATTACACTCCAATATTATTGTAGTCAGATATTAGTTGAACTATATGTGTTGTGTGAGTTCCCTGATCTTTATCTTGCATGCCTTGCTCTATATAAGCAATGACTATTTGTGTATTCTATATAAATTAATATTGAATTATAAGAGTAAAATATCATATTTGAGTTATTTATTCATTTCTATTATTGTCTCAGATATATAGTTATTGTTTATTACTATTATTATTTTATCTCTTGTTTATGCTTTCTAATAGTTTCATTAGATCCTGTAACTAATTTTAACATGGTACCAGAGCTATCTTCAATCTGTAGATTGCTAAATATTCAAGAGAAAAATATTCAGATATAGGATAATTTTTTTGATTTTGTATATAGGCACAAATTAAAGATTTGTGGAGAATTTTTGAGCTCACCATTGAGTTTAGAGTGCCCAAGATAGTCAAAATCATCTACAATTTTGTTCAAATTGGCATAGCATATGAAATTATCAAGGGTTTGATCCAAAAGCACCATACCCAAATCCAGTGGGTACCTAAAAATCAAAGCATTTTTGAGTAAAATAGACCTCCTGATTACATTTGTAAGGTGTTAAAACCTATAGATCCATATAAAATTTGTCCAATTTGGACACAGTCACCTAGAAGGCAATTTTTTTTTGCTCCTAGGTACGGCCATACGGACTGTGCAGACATTTTTTTTTTTTAGTAGGCCTCATGGATCAATAGGTATATTTGAGAGGGAAACTTTGAGAGCCCACCATTTGAACACTAGGAGGTATTTTTGAGTTATTTTTTTATTAAATAACTTAAAATTTTGTGCTTTTCACTACTATACTTTTTTTTTTCTAGATTTTTCCAAAGTTTTTCAAAATTCAAGTTTTTCTATAGTAGCTCTTACCTATCCTCATTTTTTCAACTTTAGAGGCTCATAAATTTCACATATGACCTTGTATTGAGGTCCCATTTTTTGAAAGTTAATATTTTTTTGATCAAAATGTATTGGTGTAGAAATTTTTGTAATCAAGTGCATATTTTTTGTACTTTTGGACTAGAGGACCTAATTAAGCTTTTTGTAAACTAGAAAAATTGTAATCTAGCATTGTAACTGTACTCAGTTATAAAGTGCCAAAAAATACTTGTTGGGTGGGATAAAACTAAGTAATTTAGGGGGTTTTGTGGTGTGTTCTGTACTTTAATTTTTGCTTTGTGACAATTTATTTCTAATTGCATCATGAAGAATCCTAAGTTCCCACTATTAACAACATATAATTATAACACATGGAAATAAAATACTTGGAATGCATTAATGATGTTAGGATATATGCCTTACATAACAACTCTTCTTACTCCACCTACTGATGTAAAAGAGTTACAACACTTTCTCTTTGAAACTACTAAGGTAATTGGATGCATTCAGTCTTACATGTCTTTAGATTTTAATTTCCATATTGACAAATGTACAACTCTAAAAGAGGCTTGGGATAAATTAACATCATTTTTGGTAAAATAGATGAGGTTCATGGTTACCAAATTGACAACAAAATCATTAGTTTGGATCCTAAAAATTATGCTACAATACAAGACTACATCACTAAAGTCATAGATCTTAGAATGCATCTTTTTGAATGTAAAATTGATAAAAATGATATTCAATTGATTTTTAGTGCCTTACAAAAATCAGGTCCTGAATATTCATCCTTTGTCTCTAGCTTTCAGACTCATAGGCTCACATTGGGCACAACATATCAAATGCCCACCTTTAAGGTATTCTCTGAAATTCTAATGGATGAAGAAGAAAAGTTAGTAGATATGGGTCTAATCAATTCATCTAAATCTCAAGCTCTAATTTCAAGTCAACCTCAACATAAGCAAGTTTCAACATCAACATCAAATATAGTTTCAAGTAAAAAGAAGCATAATAATAAGAATAAGTCATATAAATATAAAAATAAAGGGAAATAATCTTCCCCACAAGGAGATTATAAATCCACTAATATGAAAGGGGATTCATAGAAAAGGACTGGCACTCAATTTCCTTATTGCAAAAAGGGGTTTTATAGTGAACAAGATTGTTGGAAGAAAGAGATTGATGACCTTAAGGGTCTTCTCAAAAGAATAACATCAATCAATCAAAGGATTCTTCCACTCCTTTAAATTTAGGCAAAGGGAAAGCTACAACACTAGTTACACTGGTAAATTCTCCCAAGTCATGGGTACTTGACTCAAGTTCTTCACATCATATGGGTTCTGATCAAGAATAATTTTATAGATTAGAACCAAGTTCCTTGCCTCATATTCTCATAGGTGATGATTCTAAGGTAGATGTTATAGGAAAAGGTACAATTGATGTTGATAATGGTGTATTTGAGGATGTTCTCTTTGTGTTAGAGTTATCAAATAACCTTCTCTCTATCTACTAAATCACTCACTTCGATACTATTAAGAAAGTTGAGTTCACCCCTGATTCTGTATTAATCATAAAATTAGAGGATAATGCCTTAGTTGTAGTGGGAAAAGTTAACAATAATACTTGGATTTATTCAATCTCCCATTTTGTGCCCCAATATTTCTCTACATATTTTATTTCACACCCTGATTCAGTGAGCAAGCTATGCATGAGCAGTTTGGTCATCTAAACTACCGCTATTTATAACAACTTAGTCAATAGGAGATGGTTATAGGACTTCCATAGATTCAGTTTTTAGGGGGTGTATGCCATGGTTGGGCCTTAGGTAAACATTCTAAGGATAATTTTGATAAAGGTAAGGCTTGGAGGGATACACAAGTCCTCAAACTTGTTCATAGTGATTTATCAGGTCCATTACCTACTTTGTATTTTACTAAAACCTGCTATGTTCTCATATTTATTGATGACTATTCCAAATATACTTGGGTTTATTTTTTGAAACTTGAGAGTGAAGTATTTGATATATTTTTAGAGTTCAAAGCTCTAGTAGAGATATAATCTAAGAAGTATGTCAAGATCCTCTACATAGATAATGGGAGGGAATATGTGAACAACAAGTGTGAACAATTCTATTCTCTTGAGGGAATTGATCTTTAGAATTTAGTTTCATACACACCTCAATAGAATGGTGTAACAAAGAGGAAGAATAGATTCTTAAAAGAGATGGAAATTTGTATGATTCATGCAAAATCATTAGTACCTAAGTACTATGTAAAAGTGATTAATTATGATGCATTTATACAAAATATAGTTCCTCACAAAGCTTTAAAGGGGATAACACCTCTTGAAGCTTAGTGAAATAAGAAGCTAGATGTGCATCATTTCAGAGTCTTCAGTAGTCTAGCATGGGCTCACATACCTTTAGAAAAGCATCGTGCTTTAGAACAACAAAGCTAGACTTGAATATTTGTGGAATATCCTGATAGTGTTAAGGGATATCAACTCATTGATCTAGATTCACATGAGATTATTATAGTGAGAAGTGTTTACTTTAAAGAAAGTCTTTTAGACTTATCTTCTAACATTTTTCATTCTTCTTCCTTATAAGAATCAGATAGCAGTGAGGATGATACTCCTACTTCATACTTGAAAGGATGATGAGGTAATACCTCCACAATAGGGTTTAGCAGATCATTTTCCTCCTCCTCCTCCTGCTCCTATAGATCCTTGCCCATTGATGCCTTTGTGGGTTAGATAGACTTTAGCAGATGCAGACCCTCTTGTTAGGGATATATTAGATAGAAGGAGAACACAATCACAACATGATATTCCACATTCCTACATTACCATATCTTCCAATCCATAGTCTTTTCAAGAAGCCATAGGGATAGTTGAGTGGAATTTAATGATGGAAGAAGAGTATGACTCATTAATTAGGAAAAACACTTGGGATCTTGTTCCTCTTCCTAAGGGAATAAAATTAATAGATGTAGGTGGCTATATTGGACTTGTAGTGGATGGAAATATTGATTAGTATAAATCACACTTAGTGGCCAAAGGTTTTTCCCAAGTGGAAGGCATTGACTATATAGAAACCTTTACACCTGTTACTAAGATGAATTCCATTTGATTGATACTGGCTATTGGTGTAGCTCATGGTTGGGTTGTACATCAGATGGATGTGAAGAGCACATTTCTTCATGGGGATATTCATGAGGAGATATATATGGAGCAGCCACAGGGGTTCATTTAGGATTCTTCATTGGTGTGATACTTGGAAAAGTCTCTCTATGGTCTAAAACAAGCCCCCAAGGTTTGGTATTCCAAGATGGACACATTTCTTCTCTCAGTTGAGTTCTCAAGATGTCACTCAGATCTGAATGTCTACAATCTATGACAGGAGGATTCACTATTATACTTGGTGCTCTATGTTGACAATCTCATTATTACAGGGAACACAACATCCATCATCAGTAGTGTTAAGACTACACTTCATGATAGGTTTTCTATGATAGCCCTGGGCCTATTGAACTATTTTTTTGGGATTCAGATAACACAGTCTTCTTCTAGGATTACTTTTTCATAGCCCAAGTATACCATGGAATTGTTAGCTCGGTTTCACATGGATGATTGTAGGCCTACACCAAATTCTTTCTTATTTGGATTTAGACTTGAGGTTCATTATTCCATTCCCTTGATTGATGCCACATTATATCATCAACTTGTAGGTAGCCTCATCTATCTGAATCATACACATCCTAAAATTTCATATGTAGTTTGCATGGTTTCATGCTTTATACAGACACCACATGGACTTTATTAGAGAGCCAATAAGTGCATCTTAAGCTACATTTAGGGCACTATCAGATACAATATTCACTAAAAAATAAGTATAGGTTTAGACTTGGTCGGATACGTAGATTCTGATTGGGCTGGAGATTATGATGATCGTAAGTCCACTTTTAGTTATAGCTTTCACTTTGGATCTAGACCTATTTATTGGAAAAGCAAGATGCAACATGCTATTACTCTTTTATCTACATAGGCTAAGTATCATGACACTTTTTATTCCACTATTGAGGCTATTTAGATTTAAAATATTCTCACTGAGCTTGGTGTTCCATTTCAGAAGCCATCAATCATCTATTATGATAACTAGAGCACTATCCAGATCTCAAAGAATCTAGTTTATCATCAGATAACCAAACACATAGAGATCCATATGCACTTTATCAGGAGCTAATTCAAGCAGAGATCATTGATATTCAATATTGTCTTATGGAGGAGCACATTGTAGATATTCTCACCAAACCTTTCATTGGGAGTAAGTATCTTCACTTATGATCTCTTTTGGGGTGTGTGGGACATAGGTTATTTAGGGGGGTCTCCTATACCTTCATTTTGAGGAGTTTTTTTTCCTTCGGGTTTTCTCCTTTCCTCATCTATTTGTATAATGTACCTAATATGGCTACACATTATCAGGACTCTTATCTGCATAGCCCTACCTAAGCTTCACTTATGGGGGGTATTAGTGTATTTATTTGATTTATTGCATTTACTTGTATTTATTATTTAGATTGGTTCACTAATTACTTATTTTAATTAGTTTATTATGTTTATTAATAATTTTCACCAAATAAGATAAGCTTGCTTAGCTAGTAGTCAACTTGGACACTTATCTTGTTACAGTGGAGTTCCACTCCACTATTCAGGGTAAGATTGGATAATATTGATTAACTAGTTGTTAATTTGTGTTGATCATTTATAAAATTTGGACACCTATCTTGCTAGTGTGGAGTTGCACTCCACTATTCTTGGAGTCAGATATCAGTTGAACTACATGTGTTATGTGAGTTCCTTGATCTTTATCTTGCATGCCTTGCTCGCAATGGCTATTTGTGTATTCTATATCAAATTAATATTTAATTATTAGATAAATTCATCATATTTGAGTTATTTATTCATTTTTATTATTATCTCAGATATGCAGTTATTATTTATTACTATTACTATTTTATCTCTTATTTATGCTTTCTATTATATTTATTAGATCGTGTAGCTAATTCTAACATATGTAGGTGGTTGTGTTGAGTTTTTTTGGTTTCCAATGACCTCAAATTTTTTCATGACATATAAATTAAACTCTTTCAATATATTTTTAACCACCTCCCACTTCAAACTTCTCTACACCTTCATTAGCCTATGCCTAGGGTTTATAATCCAACATGACTGCCATACCATAACTCACTACTTTCTACTCTTTTATTCACATTTAAAGGTATGTGTTTCCATGGAACATATTTATAGATTATTCACAATCTTAATATTATCTAATCCTTCCACCTAACCCCACTAACTCACTTGCATCTCCTTGAGACTGACTGCAGGCATATCTATGCACATTAGGACTATATAGGGTGAACAAGGTTTGCTTGAGTTGCTTCATTATATCTTGAGTTTGAGACTCCTAAGAAAATATCATAAATATTTAATTATCATCAAACCTTTTTCCACTCATTTCTTTCAATTTTATCCTTTGAAGAAAGTTAGCTAAGTAGAAATGTATGAAGACTATGTATGACTATGCAGTTTCATTTAGGTTGACCCTTATTTGGTTATTATCCTCAAAATCCCATTTAATAATATTTGTAGTCTTTAAGACTTGATAAATCACATATTTTTATTTATTAAAACTTCAATTCTTTGCAATAACCTATTCTCTTCTCCTTTAGCCTGAGATAGGCTTGCATTAGCTGTAGGTGTTTTTTGAATACCTTGATTGTGTTTGAGGACTGACTATGTTCAAGGAGACTTGTTTCAATCATTATAACCCTATAAATTTTTTATAAATCCATTTATGAAGTTATATTGAACCTTCACAATGTCCTAAAGGCTCTAAAACCCATCAATAGTGTTTCCATGCCTCTAGTTGGTTGTAGGAGCAAATTTGAAGAGTTTTGACTGAGTTTTAGTTTCATGACATCTGAGTTCTCCAAAGGATCTATTATGATATGATGGTTTCTTATGACTCTCATCAATGCCTTGAATACTCCTAAAACTCATGAATAACCATAGTTAAGGCAAAATCTTCTCTAATATTGTCCAACTATTGGTGTTTAATAGGGCAATTGACTATATATATAGTCTTGAAGTTGATCTTGGTTTCTCAGTTAGACGTAAAGACTTTCCAAGACTTTTTATTTATATTTTTTTTCATATTTATGAAGTTCTTATCAATATCTTGAAGTTATGTACCCCACCATTATACTCTACCCCAAGACTCATTCTCAACTAACTATAAGAATGGATTGGGATATAAATGACTATGTTTATGGCCTTGACGATATTTAAAACTCATTCCAAACCTCTTGATGTCTTATTGTCTATATTTTATTCATTTTATGAAACCATTCTCATCTCTGAATCTCCTTTCTCTATCAACCTCAATGTCCAAGACAACCTCACAACTGAAAGGCTATAGGTGGCCATTTGAAAGTTCTAAGTATCACTGTGTATGAAATAGTCTCAAGATAATCTATTAAAAACATTCTAAGGTTTCTTATTTCATCTTTTTTTCTCCATCTCAAACCATTTTAATGTCTTAAAAACTCCAACTCAAACACCTTACTATTCAAACCCAATTTCTAACTAGTTATAGGTGTTCCTTTTAGACAGTGGATTGTGTATATGGATTTGACTATGCTTAGGTCCTTAAATAAATATTAAAAAACATTCCAATGACTCAGTCATATTTTATATGTCTCAAAACACTTATCAAAACTTTAACCTCTATAATTCTATCAGACATCATTGTCTTAAACCACCTTCTCTTACAGTCTTGTAGGTGACTGTGTGGAAAGTTTGAAGTTTTGAACCTTAGAGAATACAACATGGTCATTAGGACTACAAAGTAATTTTTTTAATTACACCAACATATATAATAATAGAAATTGACTCCAAATTCCATGAAAACATATCAATTTCATCAAAATACTCTATTAGATGCAAGCATAGAAAACATAGCCAAGATGGTGAATGGAGATGCAACCACTTGGGACTACTAAAAAATATATAAATAATTATGAGAATAATGATGGATTTATAAGGATGTTAGGGGACCATGGAGAACCATTAAAATGTATTTGATTATGTGGAAAACTTTAGAAACATATAAAAAGACTAGTCACTTCAAACAATGCATAAGAGTCACTTTCATGCCAAAAGGAGATCTAAATGTGCCATCATGAGGAATTAATGCATGAGAGGAATCTAAAGATGTATAATAATCTATTAAAACTATTTTCATGAAGATAATATTTCACAATTTGTTCTGAAATCTCAAAAAAGACCCTTGTCATGGTTGATTAGTAGATTTTAGACCCTCAACTTCTTAGCGATTATTCATAAAGCTAAGAAGATGAATATAAAAAACAACAATCTAAGTTTTAATCTAACCAAGAATAAAATAAATGACCAAATTTATCTCTCCTATCCATACCATCTAAATCATTTCTACCTATGTGAGCTTGTGAAGGAGCCGATGAAGGAAATAAATGATTTTTTGGAACTTTTGAAATCCAAAATTCTTCCAAAGTTGGTTTATAAATTTTAAAATATGAAAGGACACTTTGAACCTAGTTTATCTTACACATGACATCCAAAAGTCTGTACAAGTTTGCCAACTCCTCAAACAAGTGTTAAAAATCAATAATCTGACCTTTTATAATCCCTCTAATAGGTGTGAAATTTAAATAACTAATCCCAACTCTTTGGAGAATGTATGGTGTGGATTTTTAACTTTTTGAACTTTGACAGACATCAAAGTTAGCCAAAAATCACATTTTAATACATTTTCAACACCTTCAAGTTAGCAAATGGACCTTAGAGTTTCCAAAACACCATGAAACATTATTAGAAGATGTTTTAGACATGAAATGATAATAATAGACCCCTAATCACCTATGACACATATTGACCATGTTTTATCTCTCAATGACACCCCTAAACCAATATATGACCTTAATATGAAATTACCTTAACTTCTCCAGACTTACCTTAATAAATGCTAACAAGGTATTTGAAGCATTATAGTGACCATATTTCATGACATGAACACATATAAAGATCATGGCGAGTTTGAATTTACATAGGGGTGATAAATTTGACTTGGGGCCAAATTTGGTCAATGGTAACCATCTTTGATATATGTATTGAATAATACTATGCAGTAAGAGAGCAACATGATGTGAATAATGGATCCAAAAATAAAGGTGATCTGTATAATACAGATCATGATAAAATCAACAATATCAACAAGCTCAGAAAAATGATATATCTATAATGCACACAATAAATGCATAAGAAATAAAAATCAATGTCACACATAAGGCCAAGGGTTGCATACAAGGGACATGAAAATATTGTAACAAACAAGGCCGAGGGACATAATCAAGGGACAAATAAATTTCACACACACAAGGTCAAAGGTTTCACATAATATAAAAGAAATGGATAACCTATCATGAAATAGAAACAACATCAATGGAGCATAGAATAAGTGAATACTACTCTACATTATCCATGTATATTAATGTCACATCATATTAAAATGGCACATCCATGTAACACTATGTAAGATATGAATAACTATCAAGACATATGTAAGCAATATATCGAGCTCAACATGGTTAAAGGTCATAAAAATATACATGTGATATTGTGACCCATAGAATAAGATGTCCCAAACATTAGCATAGCCATAGGGTATAGGATAATCCAACATTTAGTATCTATGTATGATCTATATGTCTTTCATGCCACTAATGTATACCATGAAATGCTTGTGTGTATGAAAAATTATATGTAATCTACCACATATTTGATAAATAACATATGTAAATAATGAAAATAATAAATCATGTCATGCTTAGGTAGTAATTTTTTATTTTTTGAATATATATTTTTTAATTTTACAAAATTTGAATAAAAGTGCATGTTAGTTAAAGATCCAATAAATAGGATGTTCACCTGTAAGGTTCTTGATCAATCAAAATATTATATTTTATTGGGAAACTATATTAACCTTATTTTTATTAGGATTGGTTGGTGATTGGCTCACTACAATCATGCCTTGATTTTGAATCTATTGTTGTAACACCAAAAAATTATCTATATGATGTCCATGCATTCTATGATAAACATAATAGTATATGTATTTCCTTATAATATGTGATAGAGGCAAATTGATTAATTTTTTTTGAAACAAGTCTCTTAGAACTTCACCTGGATTATTATTAACTTTATACAAATTATTTGAACTATTGATTGTATATGCATTCTATTTTTGAACCCATACTTGAAATGAAATATTTTGAGACAAAAAAATCTTTAATGGAGAGGTAAAGGTGCAATTTACACTAGCATGCTTAATATTTTAGATAGGTGAAATCTTATCCTCAAGTGATGGAACACTTAGACATAAAAATTAACATTATTTTATTATTATTGTGAGATATCAATGCAATGAGTGTTTTTATTTTGATTATGTTTATTGTCTTTAAGTATTATTTTTCATTTCCTCCCAATAGATTATGGTTGAGTAATACCCTTTAAATTATCATTTCTCTTTATACATGAGTTATCCTAATATTCTTTAGGACCAATATATGTAAACATATATTGAGATTACTACTCATATCGATATATGGGATTAAAATTTATCTTACAAAAAATATCATTTATATTATATATAATATCATTATTATCATCATCACTATCATACCAATCTATTACTATGTAATTAGGATCTTTTGAATTGACCAAAATAGGGAGATATGAAATTGTATCCTTTTATTCTACAATAAAATTTTTTATTTTCTTTGTATCTTCATTAGTGTTTATAAATGGTCCCTTCACATTTAATTTTCTTGATTCTCCAACCTCATATGTATGGAGATAATCTAGTGGGATAGGTTGTAATAGAGTCATGACAGGGTGTTCATAAAAGCAGATTATGAATGACTTCCATTGTTATATTGTGTCATTTTACAATATTTTAAGGGATCATTTTTGGATAGTATTCAGTGCACATATCCATCATACAAAAATTCCATGCACCTATGTAGTATAGATGTTAATAATTTCATAATATGTATCCAAAGTCAACCCAAGATAAAATTTTAAGGTAGATCATTAGACATTACCTAAAATAGAGTAGGTAATATTTTTGGTATTATTATCTCATCCAATTATATTTATACAAGTATATGATGTTGGATATCATCAAATCCTTTTACATTTTGATATGATTTTTGAATAATATTCTTATGGACACTTAATTCTAGTAATAAATTTATGTCGCAAATAATCATTCTTGATCTATTATTTATCAATATATATTTGAATAGTTTAATTTGGATTTTATCCTAAATGAAAAATGGTAGCTTTCTCTCTATTTTTTGTTTCATGGCCCACTCATCCTTTTTAAAGGAAATGACTTTATCACTATCCTTTAATATATTCATGAGAGAATCAAAGTATGCAAGTTTTATATCATTTGGGAGAGTTGTCTCAGACAATGCCTCATATAAGATGTCAATGTAAATAATTTATCAATTTAGTAATTCAAGGATGGAAATATTATCATGGGTTTTATAGCTGATCAATGATATCATACCCTTTGATTTGAATAGATGTCCTCATGAGAGGTGTACGGGGATAAGGAAAAGAATTTTGACTACCTCTACCTCTTATAGTAGTGACATTATGGAGTGTTAAATATAATATAAGCCTTGGGAAAATAATGGGGGAAGGATGGTAGTTGATATAACATGAAGGTCTAGGGGGAGAAGGAAAAAATGAGACATGCATGCCCTTTGGTTCCTAGTGGTAACATGTAACAAATCAAATTTAATATTACAACAATAAGAATGAAGAAAGGGTTTAGATTGTTCATTATTACTTTTAGCATTATTAGTGTTAAATATTTAATCAATGGAATTACACAACTAATGAAATTTTTTCATATTAGAGATAAAATAATGTAATGACTACCATAATAGTTTGAGTAAAAAAACTAAAAGCTATGTCAATCAATTATAGCTATTTATAATTTGTAATTTTAGATGAAATCATAAATCAAGTCTGAAAATGAAATTGTTAGGCAAAAATATGAAAACCCTATAAATAAGGATGAAACCCTAAGAAAAACCTAGGGTTTGATGATGTTCAAGTAATATATGGGTTCATCCTAATCCTAAATAAGATAAAAAATATGTGTATAATTTAGATTACAATTTATATCAATTAAGCATGAATATGAATGTAAAGGCTTGTAATTGATTTGGACCTTTAACATTATAAATATGGAAATAGAAATAAAGTGATAATATACTTAACATTTAACTACTTAATATAGGATTGAGATAATAAGTAAATGGCAGGGAAGGAGTGAAACTGGATTGCGAGCTATTTAGATTAAGATTTGGATATCTGTGTGTACTCAAACAATATCTTCACCTCAAGTCAATACCATTAGTCACTCTATTATGAATCTGATAGTTTTATTTGTATGTCTCACACTTAAATTTAGGTACATGCTGGTATGAGTGATTTTGTTATGACTACGTTTTTGATCTTGAGGTATGATTATGTGCACAACTCACATACTTATTTCTCCTTCACTTAAAAACCTAGATACACTTACAATGATAAACTTAGGCTTTAAAAATGGGAAGAAATTTGGGTTGAGGTAACCTCAACCACTCTTTTGAATGTTTGAGTGATTCCCACATATCCAATAGTTTGAAGAGGGAATTCAAAGTACATGTAATTTTACTTGTTAGATGCATGTGTGAAATTAGTGCTCCTAGAATGTATGAAACATGTGATCTATCTTTAAACACTTTGAAAATCAAAAATTTAGTGTGGATTTGAGGTGATTTAGACTTGGATAAGACCTTCTCCTTATGACCAATTTTAAATGGATAAGAATAGGGTAGTCTCTTTTAATGTGCAGTAGTGGATATATGTATATTAGATAAGTACTAGATGGATAATAAGCTTAGACTTATTTTTGTATTTATATGAGTTTTTATGGATAATTTATCATGACACAAAATTTTTATGTAGATGGACCCACCCATAGGAATGATATGATTTTGAAATATGACCATTATGGGTGAAGGAAGAAATAATCAGACTCATACAGTGATATCAAATAATATGATATGAGTCTAAATTTATTGTCTAAAGAGAAAGGAATATTAATCTAATGATTTATAAATGTGAGTATGATATTTTACTAACTTGTAATAAACTGGTGTAATTCATGTAGGTAAATGATAAAAAATTAGAAGGATTGGATCCATAGATAACATATTGATGTGAGAAAATGGTGAATTAGAGTCATATATATATGAACAAATCATGTAGGGTGAACATAGGCCAAAAATAATATTTACATGTGTATAATACCATATTTTATTATCTAAAAATAAAAATTGGCTACAAAAAGGAACTCCTATATTTGATTTTAGAAATAAAGCATAGTAACTAAGGAAAATAGCCATATTAGTAAAACAAGATGGTTTTTGCACATGCAAACCAATTGAAACTCCTTTCCTAGACCAAACATTTTCACCAATAGATGCATCCAAACCAATATTGATATTTATTTTATAAATTAAAAGATAAAATTATCACAACAAAATACTTTTCTATGCAAAAGCCATAATACAAAATATAAAATAGAACCCATAAATTAAAAAACATAATATTCACTAGAAATAGAATTAAAAAATAACCCACATCTAAGTATCAAAAATAGAGAGTATAAAAGACATAAAAATAAGCTTACCAATATAAAATATGGTTTTTGTACTCATAAACCAAAACACACACCATGCAATAATAGTCACAAAGACCTTTCAATCCACTCTCTTAGACCACAAGCTTTTGTCAATGAAGGTTCAAACTAACATATAACATATAAGATCACATTATTTATGCCACTATCCATATACATTAAAAGAACATAACATTGATATTTTCATCCTTACACATAAATTAACATTACAAACCAACACAACAATATGCTTCTCACATGTGCAAGCTAAACTATAAAATTAAACAACATAATCCATAAAAAATGCATCATCTACATTAAAAAATAGCTAAAAAAAGGAAATCACATATTTGTATTAAAAAAAAATGGAAAATATAAAATACTTTTCAATAACAAACATGAACACCAAATTCTAGAACACTACACATAAATTAAAAGAATAAACCAACACAAAAAAATGATTTTCACATGTGCAAACCAAAATAAAAAACTAAATAATAGAATCTATAAAGAAAAAATACATTTATGCATTGAAAACTAGCTTAAAAAAATCACATCTCTGTATCATAACAAATAAGTAGAGTAAGCATGGAAAATATAAAATACCTTTCAATCTACTCTTTTGGACCACATTCTTTTTACAACGGAGATATTGTTGATGTTAATTTTTTTAATGTTTAACTAATCAACCCTTTCACCTATCACAAAGGCTATAATGGAATTGGACTAGTTTAATTGTATGGACTTACTTGAATAGAAGACCATTACTTAGGCATGCAAGAGGGTAGTTTAGATGTTATGTTTGAAATATCAGGAAGAAAATATAAACTTAAGAAGATATGAGAATTAAATCAATTACTCAATTTAAATATTATTTAATTATCAATAAAACCACTAATTATTAGATATTGCTCAAAAATTTCTATATTTTCTATCTAATTTATAAAATATTATGATGTCCCATTCAACTTCTCACTATGTACATCATATTTAGAATATTTCAGATTTCACAATAAAAAATTATAGTTAGCCTTATCCAATAAAATGAACCTATGTAAAGAAGTAAACTTTGGGAGATCAAAAATAACTCATTCAATTTCAATGTCTTTATCTTATCGAATTATCTCCTTTAACTATTCATATCTCATAATATATCCAACTTTTGCACTATCACTTACTAAAAAAGAAAATAGTAGTGAAGAAATAAACAATACTAAAAACAATACTAAATAACACTAAGAATTCTAAAAGATAACATGAAATGAAACTAAACACCTTGCATGCAATAATAAACTAAAGACTATATATAAGAAAATAAAAGATTAAAATATAAAACTAATCTAACTAAAAATTAAAAAAAAAGCTAAACTAAAATATGTTCTTGTGGTGTTCCCTATATTGGTGAAACATGGACATATATATATATATATATATATATATATATATATATATATATATATATATATATATATATATATATATATATATATATATACTAGGATTAAAGAACATGCAATGAACATTTAGCTAGGAAAGATAGATAAATCCACTCTAGCATAACACTCCTTAAAAATAAAACATTCCATTTGCATTGGCAAGGCTAAGGTTCTAGAAATTGAAGAGCATTTTCAGGAACATAAGCTGGGAGAATCCATAGAGATTAGTCATCATATTCCTGACTTAAACTAGGATATAGGCATTGGGATTAACCAAGCTTGGACACCCATTCTCAATAAAATATAAATGGGACTGCTAAATAATTAGACCCCTCCCTTGGCTAGTCAAGTCTAGTTTCCTGATTCCATCTTATCTGTCACTTGGTTATTGTCTTCTTTTCCACTTGAAATATATTTTTGTCCTCTTTTGCTTGGTCTTCCCCTTCATAAGATTTTACATGATTTAGTCTTTTCTTTCCAGCCATTCTAATCGTTTGACTTGCCACCTAACCATCCTCAACATTATTTTGCATTTATCTCTTTTCTTACCATTTTATGCACCTCAACACAAAATATTTATCTATATAAGGTTATAGTTTGTAGTTCTCAACATATAATCTTTCCCGATGATGAATCAAGTTAGTGATTCGAAATGCCTCGATCCAAAAAACTACTACACCATTAATTCCCATAAATCTTATTATCATTCTAATGGACTGTGAAAGAATCAGAGAGATTAAATTGAAAGATGTTTTCCAAATTATGAGACAAAATATATATTAAATATAATATACATAAACATAAAATTAAAATAAAGTTGAGATTCAAGTCATGCACAATAATAAGAAAATATTTTATTATAATTCCAAAACTATTTGATTTTGAATTTTACATCATATGTACTTATAAAATGAAGTATATTACGAGCCCACATGATTAATCACCAACAATTTTCCATACAATTTATATGTATTAAGTGTTCCCTAGTTTCAGGCAAAATACATAAGTGATTCAAATGCATATGAATGTTATATATTTCTATAACCATCAAGATTATTAATAATTGGATATTTTTTAGATAATCAACTTATAAATAACTAATGAAAATTGGATATAATCCACTATACCACTGGGGTACTTCACCATAAAATAAAATGTTTTTTGGTATTCCTACAATCAGACACCTGATCTCAAAGATTTTTCACAAAAGAGAAGTGCAATATGAAACTTTAAAAAGAGTTATTTTACTTATGTGACTTCCTTGAATAATCTTCATTCAAGTCTTTAAAATATTTTAAAAATAGTTTGTTATAACTTTCAAGTTATATTTTTTATTAATCAATAATTAACTTTATATAAAATTCATTGGAATTTTATTTTAGTAAAATGAATTTTAACTTTATGTTAAGTCATTAGTCAGGATTTAAATAATAATTCAATTTAATCAATTTATTTATATAAAATAATTAAAAATCAATTAATAATATTTGACCAATAACACTTAATATTTTCATGGGTGGGGCCACACTCAACACACTACTCAACACCTAGTTAATTACTTAATACATTTATCATGCATTCAAACTAACACACAAGACAAAAAATATAATAGTTAAATATTTTGCATGTAGTAATTTACTAAAAAATTGAATGAAAATTCCTTACCTATAAAGTACATTTAATTTTAAACTAATTGAAAAATGAAGTTCACTTCATATTTGTTTAATTTTCATGCATTTGATCACTAAATACATAATTTTAACTTTTACTACTATCATTTATCATTTTAAAATTAATGATAAAATAAAATTTTAGTGATTCAATTAAAAATCAGAAAAAAACACTCTATAATATCACCAAAACTATCTAAAACTAAAAATGTCATGATCCAATTAAAATTAAAATAAAATTAAGAGCATCATTAACCTGTAAATTAAAAGTATCTGAAAATATGAGAATAAAAAATAATTCAAATAAATAAAGTAAGTTTTCTTCTCTTTCATTTGATAATAATTCAATTAAAGGAACACCCTTGTCCATAATGAAATCAATGTACTCTATTAGAATTATAGGCATCTTAATCCAAGTCAAACCTATTTCATCATACATCTTCAACTTGGTTTTATTCATCACATGTGTCATGACATATGGGATTGAAGGGCTTGTAACACATTTACAGCTTGAGGAGGTAGTATTTTGTGATATATAAATGGCATTAGTGGATTCCAATTGAAGTATTACATTATTTCAAGGAAATGTATTATAAAGTAAAATATGTTCATTAAAAATAAGAGGATTTTTATGAGAAGAAATAGTTTCTGAACCTCACCCAAAAAGATGAGGATGCAAATTTTATCTTTGAGAGGCTTGCTAAGCATGAATACAATAGGGTACGAAAGCATTGAGGGGGTAACATTTGAAACATCATAGAAGAAAGGGTCATTAGCATAAAATTGAAGGAAAACCCTGGTGTCATGGCCACAACATCACATAAACGTGCAAGGGGCCATTCATGACATTGAGGGTTTTCCTCAGTATGTGCTCTGTACACGTGATACATTTCCTTCTTTCTAATCACCCTTAGCTGATGTATTACTGATCCTAGATTTTTATGATCCCCAATGCCAACCTAAAATTTTGCCTTGATTTGAAAAGATTGCAACTTATAGGGCATCCATTACTTAATAAAAATAAGTTAACTCATTATATTCTCAAATTATCTCAATCAATAAGTAAAATAGATTGAAAACCCCTAATGTATATCACATATCCAATATAACTATCACAACACTATGGTATAATTTTTAAATCAATCAAAAATCAAATAAACACACCACCAACTTTTCAAAAATATCTAGAAAAGAATAAAAAATGAAGTTATTTTCCAAAAATTAGAGATTAAGAGAGTATTAAATAATTAAGATAAATAGTTGAGTAAATCAGAACAAGTAAATTATGAAATAAATACACATGAATGATTTTTAGCTTACTATTTTTAGAAATATACTAAAAGATGAAAGTACTAAGAAGTGGATGACTTAGTTAGAACTTAGGACTATAGGAATACAAAAATGATTGTAAAAATGAATTTAAGTTTGTGTGATGGAAATGTGAATTAGGAATAAGAATCTATGTTAGTCTAGGACAAGATCAGTCTACACTATTGTATATAGAGTTCATCATCATCTGTTAGGTTTTTTTAAACCTCTATATATTTTTTTCCAAATGTGCCTTCACCTATAGGTCCTATGTATATGAACAAATTTATTTGAGCCACTACAAGATCCACTATGTATCTCCTTTTTCACTTAAAACCCTAGCTCAATGACAAGGAGGAAAAATGTAATAAACTAGGAAGAAGAAGTTACAGGCTGAATTTGCACTTGATCTCAACATCTTGTGTACTAAGTGATACCTACATAACAATATTTTGAAGAGGGATTAAAATACATGTAGTTCTCCCATACTACGGTGGTGTGTGTGAGTTAATGGTAAAATATTATATGAAGGTATAATCTTTGTGTAATTATGTGCTTGAATAATGACTTGTGAACTTTCTATTACATTAAAACCTAGCTCAAGCCTACTTGGGTTTTATGGACTCAAAATTGAGAAGAATAGGTGTTTTCCTCTCAATGTGTAGTTAGATTATTTTAGAATTTGCAATAGCGGTAGCCTCTTGCCATGTAGTGAAAAAATGAAAAGAAAGTGTGTTTATGTAGTGGTATTTTTGGGATTATTAAATGGGACTCACAAAACATGTGATATGACTCATTGTGATGAATTTGAATTTCGTAAAGTAGTCATTAATTAGTGGGAGTAAAAAAGAGGTGGATTCATACATGATCGGCCAATGAGATTTTATTGAATGAGTGGTTTTATATGAGAAGTAGAGACAACTAAACTAGAAGTGTAAATCAATCTAATAGTGAGTCTAGGATACTTGGAATGAGCAATAATAATATTTAGTATCAGAGTTGCCTAAGGGTAGAGGGTCATCTACATAGAAATAGAGTAATAGTGGTTTAAAACCATCAAATTGATCATAGGTTAAGTGTGCATAGGGAGTAGTAACAACTACATTATTTTATCATCAAATGGTAAATTTAGTGACTACATTTTCTCCCTTTTATTCTAGTAATGAAACAAAGTGAAAGTACTAGAGTAAAAGAAAAGAGATTTATACTTGAGCTTACCCATGTTGAGTAGTATTGGATGGAGATCACATGATGAATTGTGATTCATGTAAACCTATAATGCAACATGTATAAAATAGTGATAAAAATATAAAATTGAAGATAAGAAATGTAGATCAAATACATCTTTTCATGAATGTAAACTGTTGTGTTTTATGATTCAAAACTAGTGATTAGAGAGAGTGGAAACCTTGGAGTTTTATTCATTAAAACAATTGGATTTGACTGTTCATTCCCCCATCCTCATTGGTAAGATAATTTTTAACCATTATTTCATTAATTTTGGACCTATTTTAGTCCAAATTGAAAACTAAAACTATTATTATTGGATTTTTATACTATCAATTATTTTAAATATTAGATTCTAGTTTCTCTATTATCAGATTCCTATTTTGAGTTTATTGGAATTAAATATCATATTTTATAGATTCTAGTTTAAAAGTATTTTGAATTAAAAGTCATTAAATTACTTGTAAATATTATTCTAGTTTGTTAAAATAATTCAATATATTTTTTCAAAGAATGGTTAAGTAATTAATATTTCATTTTGTTGCAATTGAATCAACACTGAAGAAATGATACTCCTCCAATTGGAAGCTGAGCTTGAAGAATCTTGAAACTGCTAATATTCTCTGAGAATGCTCCAAAAATTTTATTGAAGTAGAAAATTATTATTGTTTTAGGGAGGCTAATCAAATTGTTGATATCATAACCAATCTAGGGGATTGTGTACTTATAAAAAGTGAATGTATGATATTGAAAATAATGATCAATAATAGTAGACTCAGGCGACCTCATTTATATTAATAATTAATTGAAAAATTTAAAGAGAATATTAAATCTCCATCATGCTCAAGGAGGTTTGATAGAAATGGAAAAAGACTATTTAATATCTTCCATACTCAAAGAGGTCTAATGTTAATGTGAAAAAAATATAATATTAACTCTCCCATGCTTAGAGAGGATGACAATGATAAAAGGAAGTATTTACTCTCCCATTTAGAGGATGGAAATCATATTAGGTAGTTATGATGTAAGACCTCATTTATATATTAAATTCTTCATTTTCATTAATTATGGAACTAGCAAGCTCCTTTAACTCTAAATTGTGTCACTCCTCATGGTTGTAAACATGATATCTCTCCCTCATTATATTGATCATGCTATGTCATCTTTTGAATATATCTATAACTGCTTTGATGATGATATCATCCTAAAAAGATGGATTTATTAATATCTGACGATCTTTAAAATAATAGTCGACCCACCCTTTATGAAAATCAAGTTGAGACATGACCTAATCACTGCTCTTTCCTCAATTCTACTGACATTCAACACTTTCTAATTCGTTATGATCTAGGTGATGGGAGAAAAACAAACTTTACATGACAAAAAATAATTAAAGCTAATTTTAGAGCTCTACCAACCCAATAAAAAGGGAAAATAAGTCCCATTGAGCTATGGAAGGTGGATAATAAATGATGTGGAGAGGACCTTAAACAATGATATAGGATCCAAGGCATTCAAAAGGAAATTCAACCATGACACATCCTCCTTAATTCTCTCTCACCTTCAATCCATTGAGGCTAAGATAGACAAATCATTGGGATGATGTTCTAAGTTAAATGCTTATGATGCCAAGTATAAAATTCCTATGAATCCCAATTTATCAACCTCAACTAAAGATATAATCATGTCAATTTTCCTTTCGATGGTTGGAATCTTAGCAAGGAAAGGAGGTAAGAAAATTAAACTTGTTTCCCTTATTGACAAAATTTAATAAGTGATTGAGGATGATGGTCACCCTCCAGGTCTACCTTCAATCTAAAACATTCTTTGTGGCCAAAAATTTATAATGGATAAACTTATCTCAAAATATAATATGCATGTTGTATTTTCTCAAGAGGTTTCCTAGATTCTCACAATGACACACTCAGTGAATTCTTCTATTGCATGAAGCATTACTATACTAATATGATGTAGTTGTGTCTGAGAAAGAAAATAAAATCTAAACTATCTGATCAATGTAATCATTTTTAAGTCTTCTATAATTACATACTTTTTTCTATCTTCTTCCTCAACATTAAATTCCTCCATTATAAACTTTATCTTTCTTATCATATTAAAAACATGAATGTATTAAGTTACTAAAGTATTTATATAGGTGAGGGCCCCAATAGAATAATTTTAATATAATATTAACAAATTAATTATCTTGAAATGTAAAATGGACATGTGCCCATTCTACACAAGTCTATAAGAATATATTGAATTATTAGCTTCGTAAGTGATAATATTATTATATTATGTTACTGTTCATATTGTTAAATTAAATGAGAAATAAGACTGTAAATTTTCTTTATATTTTTTATTTTTACTGTATTGGTTTTCACAATTAATACTCATAATTATTGGTATTTATATTTTTTACAAGTATTAATTCCTTGTTCACATTTATTCACTATATGGGGCATGGATGTGATGATAAATTTACGAGATGATGCAACTTATTACATCAAGTTCACACTAATCATAGTCTTCTTGGATGTCACCTTTTAAAAGTATTCACTTCCCTGAAACTCATTTTTGTTCACATGTCCTTTTCGTAAATTTTTTTATTTCACTATAATAACTTTCAAAGATGTCACTTTTTTAATTATTACTAACATATTCACATAGTGACTACAATTCAAAAAGAGATCATGTTGCATGTCACAATCTCACTCACTAGCAACCAATAAGTTACTGCAAGGTTTCAAGATAAAAGTATTTATAAATGTGAAAATGTAAGGAATCAAGATGATGTTACGTGTCATGGTCTCACTCACTTACAACTAGGCATTGCATAGGAATCAAGATGAGGTTTCCAAGTAAGACATTGTGAGGAAGTCATGACACATCACGTGTCTTTTTTTCACTTACTCTCATTTTTATAGAAAGTTGATACACAAAACCATTTTATTATTATTATTATTATTATTATTATTATTATTATTATTATTATTATTATTATTATTATTATTATTATTATTATTATTATTATTATTATTATTATCCCTTAAAAAAGGAGTAGTAATTTTATCTGTATAATATGCATAATTTCAATGGAAAGCATAAATGGACATACTTAAATTAAGCATATTAACATATTTAAAAAAGACACTTTAAATTTTTTTTGATGTTGAAATAGGGAGGGATTTTTGTTCAAATTAAACTATAATTTTTATTTCATATATTTAATTATTCTTAATATACTTTCACTTATTAAATGAGAAATGATATTAATATACTAAATTAAGTTTAACTATAACTATTATATTCTTTAATTTTATATTTTTTTCAAATTACCAAGTAGTTTTCTACCACTGAAAATATGGGATCATCTTCATAGTATTGGAAAGCCATATGTCACCTTTTTGTTTAGTACTCACATCTTCTTACTATTTTTTTATTAAAATAAAAAACTTTATGCCCCTAAACTTGACCAGTTGCAGTGAATAATTTTGAATGTAAATGCATGTTCACATAAAATTTATGCTATCTCCTAAGTTCATATTTGATTGTCTTAGATGCTACTGATGCTATGTAATTTATAGGGGAAGTATTACAGGTTAGGTTAGTTCAACATAGACTTATTAATTAAACATAAGTAAATAAACATCAATTATATAAAATATCACATGTTATTTAGTTATGATTAATAAATGAAACATATTTAATAAATTGGTATCAAACTCCAAGTTATCAAGATATTGGATAGTAGGATACACTACTTACAATTCATTGTTAAAACTAAATACAATACATTACATCTCTTATTCATGCATACTATACATTTGTGTCTATGTCTATGGGATGCCATGAATTATAGTATGTCATGAAAAATATTAATGTATGTCTAATGTTATGGTATGACCATAAGATTTTGTAATATTGACTTTAATATGTTAAATACTCCATTGAAGAACCCTGCTAAAATTGAGAATAGATATGGGTCAGAGTGATTTAACATAATAAAATCAAGAATTTGGATCCCACTGAACCCAAATTTAATAATAAAATATAGTGTGGCATGCGAATGAGATACAATGTCATTCTCAATCTAGAAATATTATGATCAATATAGAATTATACAAATGAGAACACTAATGTAGATGACCATTCCCAATGACTATTTTGTGATGTGTTTTATATACATAGCCATGATTTAAATTTCATCAAAATATTCAACTTTCTTTAGGTTTGGGTTGATTTAAGTTTCATCAAAATAGCTAAGATTAAAGCAAAAAATTAAATTACATTGCAAACTAAGCTCATTGTTTTAAAATGTGTTACTACCAATTGAGTGGAAATACTATCTCATTAATTATAGATTAATTACTCAACTTAATAGGGTGACAAAGTTATTTATATATATATATATATAAAATTATCTTTATTTATATAATATACAAAAACAATTCTAACTTTAAACTATAAAATTAATCAACCTCCATATAACTATGCAACTTATTCAGTAATAATTTTTAACTTGTACCAATCACTTTTATATTTCAAAATATTTTCATTTTTCAATATAAAATTTAACCAAATATTGTAATTGTGTTTGTTTATATAAATCATTCTAACAAATAAAAATTATGTAATTGTAGAAGGATAACTCAATCAAAGTCACTAATTGTTATTCTGTATGTTTCCAAAGAGTGACACATACTAGGGTGCAAACCCACATGATCTAACCATGTTCATAAGTGTGTGAATATTTTCCTACCAGAATGTAGTGTGCCATCAAATTATCATCTTGGATGAAATCCAAATAAAATGAATTCTTTTTTGTCTCAAAAAAATCATGTTTTTTTGCCTATGAATAATATTTTGTGTATCCCATACAAATGTGTGTACTTGCCTATAGCCTTTTCCATGTTTTTAATATATAATGGCAAAATATTTAATTTCTTTGTTATGATAATTTTATCACTATGATAACCCCCATGTAAAAATTTTTACACACTTCATATCCATTCAAAGTTTTGAATGAAATAGCATTGTTCTATTGAGTCCAAGTAAATAAAACACAAAATATTGAAATATTTCCTTGCAATCTTTAAAAATTAAGGGCTAAATATATGACTGAAGTATTGGTAACATGAATATGAAAAATATGGGTGTTTGGTCAGCAATGTAAATTAAATTTTCTCTAAAACTCTGAACAACACTCCTCCTACTACTATTATCAATAACTTCCTTCCTATTTTGTACATTGAAATTTATATTAGATGTAGACCAAAATTATATTTGAAACTTTGCTAACATAGTCATTAAAAAATGGGCCAAACATCCTTTTGGTTGTATCTACTCATTTTTTCCTTGGAATGTAGTGCTATTCATTTTTACAGTTTTTTTTTTTGAATTAACAATCCTTATAAGTGGAGAACAAACAAATATTTTTTGTAGGTAGTACAAAAAATAATAAGATTGAGATTCAGTTTCACATTCAATTTTAAAAAAAAAAATTATTATTATTATTATTATTATGCCAGTAATTTTTTACTTGAATTTCTAAGAATTTGCATAGATTAAGCATAATTTCTAACCAAATCTACAAAAAAAATAAAAGAAAAAATTATTTAATGTTTGATAAACATAATGAAACCAATTATAATGGAACTTAGTCATGAATTTTACAATAATTTATTATCAAGTAATAATTAATACTTGTTTGCGAGTTAAGTATGATACTTTTTGATGCATGCTCTGACATAGTTGATGTGTTTACCATAATCAATTACAAGTAATACTAAAGTTTATCTTGTCAGTTAGATATGACATGTAGTTACTTACTTGTATCCCCTTGATCTGATATTGAGTCTTCATTTAATTCATCATCTACGTTCATCATTTTTATAATGGCTTAACAATGTCTACCAACATGAAACATACAAGTTTAGAATGAGAATTCAAAATTATTTAGAATATGTTGTTGTCCATAACTTATTAAATGCATTGAAAAGTATAATATCTAATGTTAGGGGACATACATTTTTAGAAACAATACAATGAATACAATATATTAGTTAGTAATATATTATGTATTTAAAACTTACAATCCAAAGGATTGACTTCAAATATGAAAATAATGTAGTGTGTAACTACGCAAATTTTATGATATAATTATCAAACCATTTACCTATTTGGGTTGTCATGAAATATTTTTATTATTGTTTAAGCATCATATTCTAATTTATATTTTCCACTGTACATATTAGTGAAGTCATCTTTAAATTTGTGGAAACTTGTATCACATTTGTGCCTATATTAAGTATTAAAATAGGAGATGAGACTGTAATGCATATTGATAACATGTGATCCAAAAAACTGACAAATGTCTCATACTTAGAAGGATATTCAGATAAGACAATCCCAATATCAATTGGCCTTATAATGTCCAAGGGCTTTCTATGTGGTTAGTCAAGTTCTATTCCCACTTCTTCATTGACCCTGTCTTTTGAATCATAGACACCAAAAATGCTAAAGACCATCAACAGTCCTTTGAACCCACCTTCCTCATTTAAAATCTTGTGACATCCTTTAAAAATGATATTGTTATTTTTTTAGCCTTTTCTATGTAGATTCATACATAATTATGAGACAAGTATGCTTTGAGTATTATAAAAATAAAGATGCATACATAGTTAAATGCACTAGACCCGATGTAAGAAAGTAGATATATAATATCACTTTATGTGACATTAGTCACAACATTTCAAAAATCTACAATAACCACCTCTAGACTAATAAAAAGATGGTGTTCTAGTTCTCCCAATGTTCTACCTAATATAAAATAAAAATCACATTGACATGTGAACTAATAAGCATCTTCCTCCCTTATTTTATAAGTTTTAGTCGCTAGTGATACATATAGTTATAGGAGATTGATATGGTCTTTTGATATTTTTGTATTATCTTCTATCTTTATCTAGATTCCTTACCTTATTTAATTTAATTTTATTTTTCTTTTCATATTTATGAATTCCTCACAGAGCTGAATAAAATGAGTTTCATTCATGCAAAATTTGTATATCACATTTGATACATCACACCTAAACACAAATACTTATTCAAGAACCTATGAATTCAAAAAATTTATAATTTTTACCCTTGAGACTTTGGTCTCCATTAATATTTTTTAATAGGCACTTAAAGTTTCTACTTTCAAACCAAGGTCAATAATCACTCATAACCAAACATATACACTCATAAATTTACGTGTGAGTACATCTAAATATTATACAAACATGTCCATTATGCCTCTAAATAAACTTGATGTAAATTTATCCAATAAATATGTCTTGAAATCTAGGTCACTATCTTTCTTAGGGATGCAAGCTAGCCCTCTATTTGTGTAGAGATAAAAAATTAGAACCCATTTTCCCCATATGTCATTGGGAATAATTATAAATGATAATTTATCACTAAGGCTATCCATTTTTTAAAAAAATATTCATAATTTATTCTTCAAATGCCTACGTGCAAACATAAAAGCAATTTAAATTAATAAGACATACCGAGTAATTATATATTTTTTATTCATTTTATTATTAGTTGTACTAAATTAAATATGTCAAGTAACTCCTAATCTTCTACCTTTTTAAGACATGAACTGAGGCCTTCTAGTATTTTTTCCATGATCCACAATGCCCTACATTTTTACGGCCAATCAATACAATTTGTTGGAATACATATTTTTTTAGCCATATTTTTTTGTTTGAAAATAATAATTACTTGATCTATTGTGGATTTGGTAAAAATAATACAAGCTAACTTTTGTTTTATTTTATAATGTAAAAAAGCAAACTCACAATTTTTTAAAATAGTTTTCATAGTTGTGATAGTATATTATCCATCGATGATGTAGAATCTAGTCTCTAGATCCTTAAATTCATGCTCAATCTTAATGTCTAAGATATCACCTGTTACTTTTTTGAAGGGAAGAAATATTTAATCTCACTAAAAGGCACATGAATACAAAAATTTGAGCTAACTAGTCTATCAACACTAGCTGGATCAAAGGATTGGTACTTGTATTTAAGAAGAGTTTGGTGGAAACATTCAACTCCAATTTTAATGATTTTTCATTGAGTATAAAATTTTGAATCTCTTGAGATGTTAAATATGCACTTTTATTAAATTATTTTTCATCTTGCTTCAATATATTTTTATCTTTTGTATATGATCTTAGTTGTTGGAAGCGTGATAATGAAGTTCTTCTTCTAACTTAGACAATAGTTGCCTCCTCATATATGTAAAAAAAATTTAATGATTTTTTTATTCCCTAATTTTTTTTCCATATTCAAGTGGTGGGTGATGGATGAAGTGAATGCATATTGATAAAGCATTATAAATTCTAATTTAATTCTAATTAAAATACTTCCACTAGTTTCCACTCCAATGATGTCTCCATATGTAAATTTTTTTAATTTATAACCATAATAATAACAAACATCTTTTTGATATTTTACCAAATGAACCATGCCACCTTTTATATATAAGGGAACCTCTAACTCCATTTAATTAATTTGAAATAAGTGGCCATTGTTGTCTATGTGATCCACCTGAACACTTAATACATTCTATGAAATGTATTTCATGTTTATAACTATTCCAAGTACTTGATGTTCCCTTGATAGGAAATAAAATAACCAAAATTCATTGTGATAGTTACATGGATAGTAGAGTTATACAAACCACTTCTCATCTCTTTTCTCCTATTTTAAAGCACCTTCAATAACTAAAATATCTCAGTAGGGAGCATTAGTCACAATAGCCATTATAATTTCTATTGTAAAACATTATTCATAATTTGTAAGTTTAAATATATCATGATGATATTTAAAATCTAACATATTTTTAAACCATGTAAAAAACTATTTAGATACATTAGTCACCAAATCATAATCATTTTGAATGGTTTTGAATGCATGATTATTACTTAAACCTATACAATCTTGATATAGGATTGATATAAGAACATATAAATCATTATTATTGGCCACTTATTGATAATAATATTATATTCTTATGCATAATGGTCACACACACATTCTGAATCAAGTCTATAGGAATAATATGAACATCAGTAGTATATGTTATTAATATCTTGTGTAGATTACACAAGTTAAGAATAAAGGGTATGTTGTTGATAATATCTTTGTGGAAACTTCCAATTATTTTCATTTTGAAGTGGTGATTGTTATTTCATGTGCTTATTTAGAATGAGGTGTTAACTATTTTAAAAAATCTCGATGATTTATCTTATTTTTTATAAAATGTGTGTGTGTGTGTGGGGGATAACAACATTATATTTTTTTACAACTAACCCACAAGAAATATTGGTTTTGACATGTGTTTCATCACTATAAGTTATAATAAGTCAAAATGGAATGGTTTAGACTTTCATTGGATCATAGATCACCATTATTTATATCTTACCTTCCCCTCCTTTTTATATTTTTTGATCATATCCACCTTAGTTTATATCAATTAGACTATTAGGTCAACATAAAGGACATCATTTCTAAAAATATTATTATTAATATATTCTTTTAGAATGAGAACATGCCCATTATACAAAAAAATAAGTATATTGGCTTCCTAATAATTGATAATTGCCTAATTATTCTGAGATACTTCATGTCTATGGCCCTAATGAATAGACTTCATGGAGCCTCAACCATTTAACATGTTGCTGAAAACTAGTTTCCATTATTATTCTAAGGGTATCACATCACTAGGAGAAGTCATTAGTTTTAATATTATGCATTAATTTAGAGGGTTGTACACAATAGGGTAGATTCTAATTTCTACATGATTTCAAAAATAATTGTCTATTCTATGTTTGCCTATATTCTTAGATGATTGTGTATAATGGGCACATGCCCATTTTACACAAATTTATAAAAAAGTTAGCTTCCTAATTGATAATTTCCTATATTCTTAGACTCTTGGTTAGATTGGGTATGTGCCCATTCTACATAAGATAAGAATATTGGATTCCTAATTGATAGTTTTTTTATATTATTATATTCTTGAAAATAATAATAGTGGCCTCCTTATTGATAGTTTTCTATATTATTCTAATATATTCTTGTATATGCACATTATACAAAAGATAAGAATATTGGGTTTCTAATTGATAATTACCAAATTATTTTTATTTTCTTGTGCTAATTGATAGTTGACTTATATTATAATTATAGAATTTGTTGTGACCAACATACTCCATGTATAATTGAAATAGGGACTGAATTAATTAAGAATGAATCACTACGCATTGCTTATAAGGACCCAATAATTTCCCTATGCATTTCTCTTATTAATTTATAATACACATTAGACAATTATTGTAGCCATAAAAAATACATTAACAATAATAATAAAATTATTTATCACAATCCATTAAAAAAACACAATCATAGAAACAATTCCATGTTTATTATATAAGAGTTCATCATTATATGGCCATTTTGGGTTACAAGGTGTTTGATTAATTAACAATGCTATAGACAATAACTAATATCTTCTGGTCTATTGATTTCCTTATTTCCTTATCCTTTAAGTCATTTTATAGTTGACTAATGGCAAGTTAAATATATACGCTCTTCCCTACATATCCATTGGTTGGATGTATCCACACCATCCTCCTCACTTTCTTATAGTCCTTTCTACATGTGGACAAAATGTTGTGCACTAATAATAATGAACTCAAGATAAGGCTTGAAAAGGTTATAATTTATGTGTATTGGCTTAAGCTCTTCCTCCTTGTGGGATGGTGTCCAATTTTTTACTAAACTCTTCATTTTAAATGAGTTTCATCCTTCATACAAAGTGAACCTTCAGTATTGAATAGGACATAACTCCTTAAAGGGTGCATATAATTCACCCTGCCACCTACTATTCTAGGTTGTGTTCTTGACAAGCTTCCTCTTGATACTTACCTTTATGTTGAGGTAGGTATACACATACACTACCAATTATAGTAGTTTAAAGACTATGTGTCTCCTCTCCTTACCACACCATTATTTTTTATCTTTAAATTATGTCATCCCCCAGGTGATCTACTTTAGATATTCCACTTAACATTCTCTCTATCTACAAAGTCTTATATATATATTTTTGGATATATGTGCTGAGATTTCCATTCTTAACCCACTTTCTATTTATATCTAATGATGTCTACTCCTTATGATTCATGCCCTCTAACTATTTACACATGATGGAGGTATTTAACTCTCTACCAAGTCATATATTCCTTCCTCAAGAGTTGGAATTATAGAGCACAAATATTCATATATTTAGATAAATAATAAATTAATTACATAGGCTATTATATAGCCAAGAAGATAGCCAAACAACCTCCTATAATATAGGCAGGAAGAATTAAAAATAAACTAAAAATAGTCTTTAGGTGAAATAATATTATAAAAAAACTAAAAATAATATGTTATGGTGAATTAATCATCATTTATTTTAATTTAACATTGTCTCGCTTAATTTAGCATAACTTGAAGTGAACATGAGAGATTATCTAAATGCCTCAAATTTATCATGTGTAAGTGACTTGGTGAAGACATCTTCATGATGTTATTCTAGTAGACAATACTAGAGATGGATGTTTTATTATTGTACATGTTCACATATGAAATGGACTTGCACCTCAATGTGTTTTATGAATTCATGAAAGATTGGATTGTAAACCAGTTTTAGAACACCCTCATTATCATAGTAAATGATGGTAGGTGTCTTCTATAATACTCCCAATCCTTCTAGTATGTGACATAACCATATCATTTTGTAGATAGCTCCTCTCACATCATGATATTATTCTACAGTGGAAGATCAAAAAATAAAGTTTTGTTTCTTGCTCCCCTAAGAAATAGGCCTAGATGCTAAAAATAATACATATCCATAAGTGATTTTTTTGTCATCTATATTTCCTACATGACCTAAGTATGAATATCTTGTCAAGAAGAATTTATCATTGTTATTATATTCTAAGCCTAAGTTTATTGTACCCTTGATATATCTCAGTATTCGCTTTGATACTTTCTAGTGAGATATATTTAGATTCTACATGAATCGTGAAAGATAGCTAACTACAAAGCTGATGTTTGGCTTAGCATATGTTTAATAAATATGACTCCAAATCAACTATTGATAGAGATTTGTTTTTATTTTCAGTGATGGATCTGTACGAGATAACTAAAGCCTTGTCTTTATAGGTGTATCAATTATATTATTATCCATCATCTTAAATTTAATGAGCATTGTCTTGGCATATTTCATCTAGGACATAAATATGTGGTGTTCCTTTTGCCATACTTCTAATAAAATATAATAGTGTAGAAGCTTGATATTTGTCATGCCAAATGATTGGATACAATTTTTCTTAGTTGCATATATCATGTTCATTGAATTTATAGTGATGACTAGATCATTGACATAAACTAAAAAAATCACAATATTTCCCCCTTACTATTTGAGATAGAAATTTGGATCATAGAGACTCCTCCGAAATCCATGATAAATGAGATCCTCATCTATTTTTATGTACTAGGTTAAGGGATCCTAATTTAGACCATATAAAGATTTTATGAACTTACATACTTTTCCTTTTTTACCAAGAGTGACAAAACCTTTTGGTTGTGTCATGTAAAATTATTATTGTATATCCCTATTGTGAAAGGTTTCACATCTATTTGGTGGATCCTCCATCTGAATTGGGTAGCTAGAGAAAATGTCACTCTAATTGTCTTGATCTTATCCATAGGAACAAATGTCTCACCATAATCTATGCCTTCCTTTTGTGCATATCCCTTTGCTATGAGTCATGCTTTGTGATTGTCAATAGTTCCATCTATTTTGTATCTAGTTTTGAAGACCCATTTACAACCTATTATATTATTCCATAGTGGAAGATATGCAAGATACCATGTTTTATGTTTCATCAATGATTGAAATTTTGAATTCATGACATTCTTCCAAGGTTTATAATCTAGGGATTTTTAAATTATAGAGGCATCTTATGATTCTACATGTTCTCATTAGGGTGAAATTCACCTCATTTCGAGTCATGCTATGAGTCCTTGGTCTAGTAGTTGATGTGTTTAGGACTCTATCAAATTTATCATCTATTATATGCTTGTATACCATTTAGGAATATATTGAGTGTTTCTTATAGGTGGTGGAGTTGCACCATTTTTACCATCATCATCATCATCATCATCATCATCATCATCATCATCATCATCTACTTGAATACCATCTTCTACATTCACTATGGGACTGATTGATGTACCAAGTGAGCCTATAGAAGGAGCTTCTACTTATATATTCTAAAAAAACTCAACATCCTTGATTGTGTATTTTTTTTGGTCTTTGGATCCATTAATATATAGGCAAGTGCTTATTCAGTATGCCTTATGAAGACATAATTTTCTGCTTTTATGTCAAGTTTAGTCCTCTTTACTTTGGGAATATGCATACTTGCATTGCATCATAAAATTCAAAGACATGATATAGATGGATTTTGTCTTGGCCATGATTATTATGGTGTTATTCCATCAAGAGCTATAGTGGGAACTCTTTTGAGTATATATACTATGTTTTTGATTTCTTTTTCCCAAAATGCCTTTGTAAAACTAGAATCATGTAGCACACATTGCACCATTTCCATGATAGTATAACTTATCCATTCAACAACAACATTTTTCTATGGTGTATGGAGATATGCCATTTTATTATGAATGCCATTTCTTATTAAAATGTTTTGAATTCATTGCTAGTGAATTCCCACTCATGATTTGAGTATAGGGTTTTAATGTTTGGACCAATCTCATTTTTAGTAGTAATTGTGAATGGTTTGAAAGATTCAAAGGCTTGGATATTTTTATTAAGGCAATAAACCCACATTTTTATGGAAAAATCATCAACAAAGAGCATGAAGTACTTAAACCAAACATGACTAGGTGATATCAGTTCACACGTATCGGTATGCACTAGATCAAGTTTTCCATGGGTGTGATATGTACTTTTATAAAATGAAGGTCTATGTTGTTTGATTGATAATCAATGTTGACATTTGTTTTTACCATTTTTGAGAGATGGAAATCATCTTTCCATGTTATAATAGTAGAGTTTGTCAAGATATCTAAAATTGATGTGACCAAATTTTCTATGCCATAATTATGTCAAAATTTTACCTTTTTCAACAAGTGCTTGATTGATTTTTTTCACAAAGTCAAGTTGGAACATTTTATCAACTTGTGGGGCTCATGAAAAAATTTATGAGCATTTTTATTTTGATTTGATTAAACACATCTTTTTTCCACCCTTACAATCAAAGTCAATGTTGAGGTTATGGTCAAATAACTGACTAATTGATAAAAGATTCTTTGTGAGTCTTGGAACATACAAGACATCTAAGATTTTGTAAGCATTAATTCCAAATGGTAAAGAGATGTTCCAATACTTTAAACATAGTAAGATGAATCATCACCCAAATAAAAATGATTTTTAGGAGAAGTCTCATTCATACTATTGAACCAAACTTGTCTTCCAATCATGTGTCAAGTGGCACCTAAATTGACATTGAAGATAGAACTTTATGATGTTGATTCTTCATGAGATTATGTAGTATATAGGAAGTTTGCATCTGAAGGGGTTTCTTCCTATTTGGAAAATTTGGCTTGCTAATTGGATTTCTTCTTCCAATGACCTTTGTTATGTTCTTATCCTTTATGTGAATGAGATGATTGTTGGTTATCGGGCTTGTTTTTACTTGAAGAGCCCTATGTAAATGAGTTATACTAATAATACTTAAGGTCGTGGACTTTTATTCCACATATAAGGTAAATTTTTTGTTTTCTATTCCCCTATGCATTATGATGATGACCTTGATTTAGTTTACAAGACTTGATCTGATTATTTATTTTATATTGATGAGAATCAAGAATATGTTCTTTTGATTCCTCTTCTTCTGTATACATAGACTCTTCCAGTTGTAACATGTTTACCAAATTAAAAAAAGACAATTTCTTTTTTATGATTTTAAATTGTCACAAATATCATGTACGAGGGTGGAAGTGCTCTTAGGATAAGAGGTACAAGTGATGCATCTAACCCTTTCTCACCCAATGCTTAGAACAAAGTCCTTAGGTTTGCAACACATCGTAGAAAAGTTTTTGTACTTTCTCACTGGAATTGAATTTGAGTAAATTAATTCAACTCTAAAAATAAATAATAGTTCTTTCATTTGGGCCTCGTAGTCTATTTGAAGCTTATCCAAAGCATCCTTAGCTGTTGTGGCCTCACAAACATTAGGTTGTACCTCATTCGATACCCCAAACATAATGATTAATTTTTCTTCTAGTTTGATTTATCAAACTTACATTGTTGATCAATGTTAGTGATATGTTGGGTGAATGTTGCATTTAAAAAAAGCTAAAGGTATTCAAATTCCATATGTGTCATGATTTTTGTTTTCTAAGTAGCATAGTTATCATCACATACAAGCTACAAGTCTAGTAGAAATAATTTTGGGCCATTTTCAGCCATTATGCAAAATATAACCAAAGGTGATGGATTGGTTCATTATCACTCTAGGTATCAAGGTATCCCTTTATATATACCATCATTATAATACACCAAACCTTTCTTTATATGTGCCCTTCCTTTTTACCTATCAGTACGTGGAATAAGCTTGCCCTTTTTATATACCTAATAATATGTGAAATAAACATAAATGTACATAAAATCGAATGATATGTGGTACTTATAAAGTACTAAAAATGGTTTAATCAATCATTGTCACATGATTATATGTAATTATTCATACATGGCCGTAATTTTCGTATATACTTAGAATTTTCACCTATCAAGATTTTTGTCTTTTGATTGTATTAAATGAGTAAAATAGAGGGATGGCGTAGTGAATGTTTAACCTTATTTCTCCCTGATGGTTCAAAGAGATGATGCCTAGATATAATTGTTGTAGGTATATTAGACTATGTATGTATTAACTCAAGCATAATGTATTTATCCATAAACATGAGTCAAAGGCATAACTGTGACCAAATATTGTGATTACATATAAATAAATTATTTGGTGTTTTTCTTGATTTACTTCAAAAATAAAATATTACAATGCTTTGAAAATAAATGATTAAAATAAATGGAAAAATACTAAATATTTTTAATAAAATAAGACCCCCATTTAAAAATGATTTTGGTCTCTTTGGCCTCTTTTTTTTTTTGGTTTTATGACTTTTGTAGATAAATTTAGTTAGTTGTAACTAATTTTAAAAGAATTGCTAAAGTTGGGGGTGTGGCTGAATTTTTTGTTTTCTTCCATTAAATTATTTTGGGGGATTTGAACCTACCACCTAACATTTATAAAAAATATTCCCTACCAACCCACCTAAGCATTCTTTCAAGTTTACAAAGGACAAAACTTGTATTTATAGACTTAAAAATTTAAAAATCATACCTAGAACATGCTAAAAAAAGATTCCAAAGGACCATAAAGGCTCATTAAAAATTGTACTTTTTAGTTTCATGTGCAAGAGTGGATAGTATTCTATTTCCTCTAATAATAATATTTCAAAAATTGAAAATATACGGCTTCTAAATAGGTAAAAACCATCCAACTATGTAGATTGATTGGACATATTTCCATTTTTTATTTAAACCTTCCAAAAAACTATAATTAATGCTCATAAAAGATAAAAATTGATATGGGTTGAAACCTAAAAGAGTATACCATGTTTTTGTCTTAGTTTTCAAATATCTAATTCATATGGCTTGTATCATCCAAAAATCGTACGAGTGTAGGAAGTTGTCAGAAAAACCAATCTACAGGTTTTATGTTCAAAGAACTGTATGGCCTACTCCAAATTGGATATGATAGATGACTTAGAGGACTATATTCCTGTATTATCAGATTCAAGTTTTGATAAATCTATGGCCAAGAACCATAAAAAACATGTAAAATTTTTCATAAAAATCATTCAAACAAGATAAATATTAAGTGAATGATTGAAATTTGAAATACATCAATAAAAAACATGAATACATTATGTGATGGATGAGGGAGAAGATCTAGTGAATGATATATATTAGAGAATGAGATCATGGGATTCTCAATTATTTATTTTGGCTATAGTATGAACGTTCCTTGAGGCTCCACCTCATACTATTTTTTTCAAAAACAAAATCCTGCTCTAAAACTAAATGTAGAGCACACATAATCATATATTTAGCTAAATAATGAATTATTACATAGGATATTATATAGCCAAGAAAATATCCAAAAAATATCCTATAATATAGGAAGGAAGAATAAAAAATAAACCTGGAATAGTCATCAAGTGAAACAAATTAACAAAATAATCATAACTATCTATGGTGAATTAATCATCATTTATTTTAATCTAACAGGTTCTTTCCAATTAGTACGTCCTCCTTATCACTCCTCCAATATTATGATTGAATTCATTATTTTCAATAATTCTCTCAAGAGGGAAGCAAAATATTATAACCTCTTTTATGTGAGCTCACATCCACATGCACACAAAGTAAACACAAAATACAAAAAAAAAAATTATTGCATGGGGGTTTCAACTCTTCATCTCTTCAACTTCACATAGGGGTTCCTTAGGTATTTCATTGTAAAAACATAATCTTGATAAAAAAAACCCTAATTTAACCATAAATAAATTTAACAACCTTATTTACATGTCAAATATCTCTATTTATAGTTCTGAGGGTTAGTTACCGATTGATCCAGATCATGGGTTGGTACCTATCCTACTAGTAATTTAGCTCCTTTTTTTTTAAATACATGTCTATCAATCACATGGATGAGTCATATTGTGAGCCACTCAAATCTGACATTACATGGTTGATTCATGTGTTAATCCACTTGACCCTATAAATTATGGAAGCTTGTAGTCATACCACAACATCAAACATCTAAAAACATACTTCATGATATCTACAATTCTTCACAATTTTGCACAAAATATAATAGATAAGAATATTCATGAATAAGATATGAGTCTTTTGACACTTTGATATTAATATTTTAATTAGTTTTAGTAGTGAATTGAAGGGAAAATAGATCCATCCATACTCATACCTTAATAACGTACTTGAGCTATATCTTTGGGGTTGGCAACTATCCTGTTATTACCTTAGCACCTATTTTTAAAAATACCTATCCAATAATCATGTGTATGAGTAATATATAAATCCACTCAACTCTGACATTATATTATTGAGTAATGCCTTGAGCCACTCAAATCTATTAATAATGAATTCTATTGTATTTTTCATTGAGTATAAAGGTAATCAATGGAAGCCTACAATCATACTGTGCCATCAAATATCTACATACATTCTTCATGGCATTTCATGGAACAAAACAAAGAATAATAGTCATGAAGAGGATGAGATAAAGTTATCAAGGTTATGAACAAATGTCTTCTTTACAAACTAGCCTCCCAAAAAATGGAGATTTGAGGGTTGGGAATATCAACATGTGTTGACATGAAAATAATGTAAAATCATGAAATCATAGTTTGATGTTCTAGACATGCTAACATCTTAGAGATAAGGTATATAATTAGATTGGTTATCATGTTCTCTTTATCATATTATAATATAATTCATATAAGACATAAAAGGTTTCAAGGTCTCATAAGTATTCTTTATATTGTGTATTCTTTATTCATTATTTTTTCATATTTTTATCTCTAAAAGATGCTTTGAGGTGTAATCTATCCACAATAAATGTCTATGTTTAGATTTATGCCATAGTATGACTATAGAAATCCATAGTTTGATATTAAGTTTTGTGAATAAACCTACCAACATCACCTAAGACTTAAAATTTTAAATAAAGAAAAGAGAATCCTCATGTTGAAAATTGGTAATGGTGGATTTAATAATGCCAAGTCAAATAATTAAGGACATGTGACTTGAGCACAAAATATGTGACATCCAATGTGAGACATTTAATATAAATGGGTAGGTTGATAGGGTGCAACTCTTAGTTAGATACATGGATGATGCCAAGCGAATAATGAATCACATCACATTAAAAACCATAAAACACCATGTGGTGCATTAATTATCCAAATTAATAAGCACAAAATGGAAAATAAATCACATAATAGTACTAATGTCACATAATGAGTCATCAAATCTAATGTAAGATAAAATACATGTCCAACCAAGAAGGAAAGGCTAGCTCAACAAAATGGCAAAAGTACAATCACCAAGAAATTCTCTCATAAAATTAGTTCACTCCACCACCATCACCTAAAACTATAAAAAAAATAGGTCCAACCTCACTTTCCTTGTACCAAGGTTTCTAAGCACCAAAACTCTATGAAATTTTTACTAGCTACGTTGAGACTGTGAAATACAACACAACACAGTGAAGGAATAGATTGTTACCCTAATTATTTTAGATAAAAAAAACTCACCTTCCCATAATAAGAATGTTCAATCAAACTTTTTAACACCAAATACAGAGGGAACATTTTCCAAGTTACCACATAAGGTTTCTCACTTAGAGAATACATTCATGCACATCTGATGCAAATTGACCATACCAGAATGGAGGTAGACCAGGTAGAACTCATGTATGATATACTATAACAAAATACATGGGATTTAAACCTTATATAAAAATTAATTTCATAGATTAATATCAATCTTTTGGCAAGATTTCCCTACTTTATTCTAGTAGATCCTACAATTAGAGCTTTAATCAACTAGGTGCACATGGTATTTTCTTCCTTGACCACTCTCATGTATTTACTAATCAAGACATTCAAAGAGTAACTAGGATGATAAATGAAGGAAAATGTATTATGAATTATAAAAGGAAGGGTTTAGTGAAATTACTAGTAACTTCATGTAGATACATAGTCAAAGCAGTATCCTGTAAAATATAATGTAACAACAAGAAATATATTATGAGCCCTAAGAGCGTAATGGTGGCATTTGATATGTTTTCAATGAAGATCAAATACAACCTCAATCAAGACCTCTTATAAAAATTGAATGAAAACATTTAGAAGACTAAGAAAGGTAAGCATAATTTATACTATGGATCTATGTTACTTTGCCTAGTTATGTACTACATAAACACCCTCCCAAGAAAACTTAGACAAATAGAATGGGATAAAATAAAGACCATAATATAACCAGTCAAATATCATCTGAAGACTATGAATGTGGAACAATAAGTTTCCATCATGCATACGTGGGGAGCTGAGTTAAAAATTAACCCTCAATTCGTGGTATTGTATTCTCCCAAAAAATTAGAGAAATACTATAAAGAGTTTTTCATTACTGCCACTATTGACTACATCTATATCTACCCATATGAACATTATACCAAAATAATTCCCCCAATATAGTATGAAGTGCCAGTTAACTAAATTGAAAAAATTATTCCCATCATCTAGTCCTTTACATGAATCTTCGAGAAGTTTGGTTCAACTCACTTTCAATCCACTATGGAAGAGTTAGTGTCAAAAGTATAAGGAGCATCATCCAGTAGAAAAATAGTAGAAGAGGATGAAGACAAATATGAATATGCATAAAAAAATCAAAACATGAGGAAATACATAAAAATAAGGGAAAATGGGTTCATTTTCAAGCTATGGAACAAATAATAGTAATGGAGGATGCACATGTACCTAAAACAAGCATGCCATCCAAGTCCATTATAATAGATAGTGAATCCATGGGTGGCAAATTTGTTCACACAAGAAAACCAAGAACATATTCCCCACCATAAATAATTTAGATGCCACCCAAAAATAAACAAAAACAAAAGAACACAAAGGAAAATACCTCCCCACACATTTAAATCCAAGTTCTAAAGAGTTCCCCATTGATGCCTTCGATACAAAGGTCATATCAATGATATCATCAGACACATAAAATTAAGAAGGAATAAAAATGGACAACCATAGTTATCATATTAGCTAAAGCCAGAAAAAAAGCCATTAAAGCCTTAGCCAAGGTAAAGGCTAAATAGAGGGAAAAAGAAAAGAAATACAAAAAGGAGGTTATGAGAAAATAAAAGGCAAAAGCTAATAAAAAGGCTAAAAAAGATGTTGCATCCAAATAAAAAGTAATTAAGGCATTAGTGGTATATTAAAAAAATAAAAAGAAGAAAAATAAAAATAATAATAGAAAATAGAAAATAAGGAAAATGAGAAAGAAAAAAGGATAAAGAATAAAGAGAATAAAAAGTAGAAAAAGAGAAACAACATAAAGTAGAGGAAGAGCAGAAAAATAAAAAGGTGGAATAGGATGCCACCCTTCTAGCCAAAGAAAAGAAAAAGAAAAAGGTGATAGAGGATGCCACCCTCCAAGCTAAAGATATGAAAAATAAACAAGTGGAAAAAGAATCTACACTAAAATCTATAAGAATAGAATATGATGAAGAAGAAGGTTTAGAATGTTTTCAAACACACTAATCATACACAAAAGCAATCCAAAATAAAAGATAGGCCAAATATACTTGTCTAGACATCACAACCATCATTTTTTCCTCAGCAACCAATTTACACTCCACCTTCCACTCCCATTTAATAAATTAACCCCACTCCATCCACCCTCACTCTAACCCTCCAAGATTCCCTTAGCCAACTTTAATTTTTTTGGCCCAACATCATAAAATCAACACCATCTATTTATCTTCCACCCTTATCAAAACCTTATCAGAAGGAATTAACATCAAGATATACAAATTGACCCCTAGTGATAAATACAATTTTTGAAACATATTTTAGGAGAGTGCACCATATGATTGGATAAAAAAATGCACAATCTTTGAGGACACACTATAGGACACCATCTAGGTGATGACAAAAGTCAGATCATTAATTGAAGTAGATCAAAAGATACCAATCACTCAACGGTTCATAAAAACTTTATAAAATTTGATCAAACATCATGTTTTCACCACAAAAGAGGAAAAACATTAAGGACACTACAATATAAGAGTTAAAAATTGAAAAAAATACCAAGCCCTTCGAGGATAACAAATAACATATTCCTTCTTTACATAAAATAATATAAGATGTTGGCGGGTCAAAGAATAATATTGTGTCCCAACTTTTTGCATAAAGAGGCCACATGCAATTTCATCTTCTCCTTAAAATATATTTAGTTTGGATAATTAAAATTAATCAACAAATATTTTTTAGACTATATATACAAATATTTAGTGCATATACATTTTTCTATTTCTAAAAAAAATCATTAGGTATTTTTTAAGATTTATTTTTTAATATTTATTTTTCAATTTTTTTTGGCTAACTAGTAGAACACAGTATTATGATTTGACCCTAGTTCATATTTTTATTTCATGCTTGGGTGGTCAAAGACAACATTAGACGAAAATAAGACCTTAAACAAATTTAAAGAAGAAATAAACCAAACAATGTCTAATACGATATTTCTAGGGTGAGGAATTTTGTACTAGGTGAGAAATTATGAGAGAAACAACAACAAATATTAAAATTAATCATTGAGCTTGAGGAATTGGGAGACCTAATAAATCATTTCATAATAAAATTGGAGAAGGTTCCAAAAGAAATTGTGACCTCATTCAATACATTATTGAACTGACTTGAGAAAATATATAGTTAGGATAGAAAGTCAAATGAGCCACCAGTTACCTCATAAAATGAAAAGCCTTTGAGATCAAGCTTCTCAATAAACACCAATAATTTTTTTCACAAGGAATAAGTCCTTAACCAATTTTTTAGTATTATTCAAATTTGGGTTGTCTCGAGGGTGAGATAAAAATTTAAGTCTGTGGATGATGTTGGTGGGTTTATTTAGGAAACACAATAGCAAATTATAGAGGTCAATGGTTGTACTATGACATAGATATGAACATAAGAAATTATCATGGAATCACTTATAAATCATGGCATCCTATGGAGCTACATAGATCAAAACAACTGATAAAAATGATGTGATCATTGGAGTATAGATAGATGGAATATCATTGAAGCTACCATATTTTTGTACTGATGTAGCTTATATAACTATTTGGAGACATTAATAAATAATAATTATAAGATATTAAATGATTTTATATTTTATGTCAATTATGTTATAATATGATTAAGAGGATATACTAACTAATCTAACTAGATAATTTTTATAAGATGTTAGCACATCTAGAACATTGAACTATGAATTCATAGTTTGACATTGTTTTCATGTCAACAACATTAGTGACTTTTAGAAGAGGATAAAAAATGATAATATAACCCCCATTTCTCAAAATAACTTCAAGAGTAGGATCACACATGCATCTAGTTTTACCATCTCTGCTCAATGCATAGATCCAGTTCTTGTTTGTGCTAAATAATAAAATAAAGAAAACATAGAATTAATGTATTCTAAAGATGAAGTGGTTGAAAATTAGATAGTCAATCGATAAATGTTATCTTTAGTGTTATAAAAAGGAAAGAACATATTGAACTAAAAATAAATTAGAGAAGTTGATTTTGAAGAAAATAAAGACACCTACAAGACTTTAGTAACAATTCAATCATGGTTTAAATATAAAATGAAAGAATGAAAAAACTAATGAATAGAGAGAAGCACCAACTAGAGTTATGTAAATTGATGAAGACACTTAAAAAAATGGGTAAATTTGCTTTTTAAATCTCCTTAGGTAGATACGTGAATCATATAAAATGTAAAATCAATAAAATATCATCAACCTAAGTAATAAAAACCACCAAGTGGATCACCAATCAAATGGATGTCATAAATAATACAAGACAAAAGATAAAGTAATATGTACAAAATCATCAAGATGGAAGTGATAGACAAGATGATTTTATGACACATCCAACTACTATGAATGGTTAGCTTAGAAAAATAAACACATGCATGATCAATAATAAATATGGAAACAGATCTCACTACATTCTCCCATCAACCCAAAACCATAGAAAATGATACATATTCTAGCTAGTAATTATTTCCATTTCAAAAATATTTATAAGTACCAAAACTATTGAAAATTTTCCAGCACCATTTTTGACTAAGTGATCTACAATAAAAAAGTGAGAAAAAGTGGCTGCCCCACAAGTTGTTGATCTTAAAACCTTCTCAATACATTTAAAGGTGAAACATGTAACATCTAAACCAAAATTTCAAGATCTTGAAGGAGCATGTTAAAAATTATAAAAATATGCTGGACACTTAGAAGACACATTCAAATATATACATGTAAATTTAGAAGAAATCAACCAAACCCATATAGAGGTAGACTTGGCATAATACATGCATCAAGTGCCAAAAAAATAATTGGGAGTAGAAACCCAAAGAAAAATCAATCCCACATATGAATATATATGTTTGGGTAATATTTATTTATTTCATGCTAGCATAAACCACAATCCAGATTCTACTCAACCATGTGCATCATGAAATTTTCTTCTTGGATCATTTTCATCAAATTACTTCCCAAGACATTGGAAGGGTAACCAGGTTGATGAAGGATGAAACAACATACATAAGTATGAAAATAAGGGTTATGATAAAGGCATATATGTCATGAGTTTCTTAAAAGGCACTAAAGGAAAATTTGGCATCCACTTAGTGACCATTCACAATGATTTTTATAGATACATAGTTAAAATAGTGGCATGGAAAATCTATTTTAGCAAATAGGGAAGATGACACAAGCCCTAAGAGTGAAATGGTGGGATTATATTTGATGTCAATGAAGGTCAAATACAACCTATGCTAAGACCTATTAGATAGCTTCAATGCCAACATTTTAAATATCAAGAGAGGTAAACATGATTTATACTATAGATATCTATTACTTTACTTAGAAATGTTTTACACAAACACTCTCCCACAAATAGGAACAAAATTATAATGTGAAAAAGATAAAACCATAGGAGATAAAATTTAAAACCATTTAGAGATCATGAGTAAATAAATCCAAGTTTTCATAGTGCTTGAATAGAGGGCTCAGTTAAAACAAACCCTTAGTGTATGGTATGTAATTTCCATCTATTACAGTGAGTAAGTGAATTAATGAGATACATTAGTCACCAAACCATAATAATTTTTAATGTTTTTGAATGGATGATTATTACTTAAACCTATAAAGTCCTAACATAGGATTGATATAAGAATATATACATCATTATTATTGGCCACTTATTAATAATAATATTATAAACTTCTATATAATGGTCACACACCCATTCTGAATCAAGTCTATAGGAATAATATGAACATCAATAGTCTATGTTATTAATATCTTGTGTAGATTACACAAGTTAAGAATAAAGGGTATTTTGTTTATAATATCTTTGTGTAAGCTTCCCATTATTTTCATGTTGAAGTGGTGATTGTTATTGCATGTGCCTAGTTAGAATGAGGTGTTAACTATTTTAACAAATCTCGATGATTTATCTTGTTTTCTATAAAATGTGTGTGTGTGTGAGGGATAACAACATTATAATTTTTACAACTAACCCACAACAAATATTGGTTTTGACATGTGCTTCATCACTATCAGTGATAGTAAGTCAAACTGGAATGGTTTAGACTTTCATTGGATCATAGATCACCATTATTTTATATCTTACCTTTCCCTCCTTTTTATATTTTTTTATCATATCCACCTTAGTTTATATCAATTAGACTATTAGGTCAACAGAAAGGACATCATTTCTAAAAATATTTTTATTAATATATTCTTGTAGAATGAGAACATGCCCATTATAAAAAAATAAGAATATTGGCTTCCTAATAATTGATAATTGCATAATTATTCTTAGATACTTCATGTCCATGGCCATAATGAATAGACTTCATGGAGCCTCAACCATTTCAAATGTTGCTGAAAACTAGTTTCCATTATTATTCTAAGGGTATCACATCACTAGGAGAAGTCATTAGTTTTAATATCATGCATTAATTTAGAGGGTTGTACATAATAGACCAGATCCTAATTTCTAAATGATTTAAAAAATAATTATCTATGCTATTCTTTCCTATACTCTTAGATTATTGTGTATAATGGGCACATGCCCATTTCACACAAGTTTATAAAAAAATTAGCTTCCTATTTGATAATTTCCTATATTCTTAGACTCTTGGTTAGATTGGGCATGTGCCTATTCTACATAAGATAAGAATATTGGATTCCTAATTGATAGTTTTTTATATTATTATATTCTTGAAAATAATAATATTGGCCTCGATATTGATAGTTTTCTATATTATTCTAATATATTCTTGTATATGCACATTATACAAAAAATAAGAATATTGGATTTCTAATTGATAATTACCAAATTATTTTTATATTCTTGTGCTAATTGATAGTTGAATTATATTATAATTATATAATTTGTTGTGACCAACATACCCCAATTTATAATTGAAATAGGGACCTAATTAATTAAGAATGAATCACTATGCATTGCTTATAAGGACGCAATAATTTCCCTATGCATTTCTCTTATTAATTATAATACACATTAGACAGTTCTTGTAGCCATAAAAAATACATTGACATCAATAATAAAATTGTTTATCACATATCCATTAAAAAATCACAATCATAGAAACAATGCTATGTTTATTATATAATATTTCATCATTATATGGCCATTTTGGGTTACAAGGTGTTCGATTAATTAACAATTATATAGAAAATAACTAATATCTTCTGCTCTATTGATTTCCTTATTTCCTTATCCTTTGAGGAATTTTATAGTTCACTAATGGCAATTTAAATTTGTACACTCTTCCCTACCTATCCATTGGTAGGATGTATCCACACCATCCTCCTCACTTTCTTGTAGTCCTTTCTACATGTGGACAAAAGGTTGTGCACTAATAATAGTAAACTCAAGATGAAGCTTGACAAGGTTATAATTTATGTGCATTGGTTCAATCTCCTCCTCCTTGTGGGATGGTGTCCAATTTTTTACTAAAATATTCATTATGAATGAGTTTCATCCTTAATATAAAGTGAATCTTGATTGTTAAACTGGGCATAACTCCTTAAAGGGTGCATGTAATTCACCTTGCCATCTACTATTCTAGGTTGTGTTCTTGACAAGCTTCCTCTTGATACTTACCTTTATGTTGAGGTAGGTATATACATACACTACCAATTATAGCAGTGCAAAGACTATGTGTCTCCTCTCCTTACTAAACCATTATTTTTTATCTTTGAATTCTGTCATCCCCCAAGTGATCTACTTAAGATATTCAAATTAATATTCTCTCTAGCTAAAAAGTCTTATATATATTTTTGGATATATGTGCTGAGATCGCCATTCTTAACCCACTTTCTATTTATATCTCATGATGTCTAATCCTTATGATTCATGCCCTCTACCTATTTACACTTGATGGAGGTATTTGACTTTTTGCCAAGTCATATATTCCTTCCTCAAGATTTGGTACTATAGAGAACAAATAATCATATATTTAGTTAAATAATAAATTATTACATACGCTATTATATAACAAAGAAGATAGCTAAACAACCTCATATAATATAGGAAGGAGGAATAACAAATAAACCCATAATAGTCTTTAGGTGAAATAATATTATAAAAAAACAAAAAATAATATGTTATGGTAAATTAATCACCATTTATTTTAATTTAGTATTCTCCCCCTTAAATCAACATAACTTGAAGTGAACAGGAGAGATATTATCTAAATGCCTCAAATTTCTCATGCACAAGTGACTTGGTGAAGACATCTGCATGATGTTATTTTATTAGACAATAATAGAGATGGATGTTGTGTTATTGTACATGTTTGCATATGAAATGGACTTGCACCTCAATGTGTTTTATGAATTCATAAAATATTGGATTGTAAACCAATTTCAGAACACCTTTATTATCATAGTACATGATGGCAGGTGTCTTCTATGGTACTCCCAATCCTTCCAGTATGTGACATAACCATATCAATTTGTAGATAGATCCTCTCACATCATGATATTATGCTTCAGTGGAAGATCAAAAAATAAAGTTTTATTTCTTGATTCCCTAAGATATGGGCACAAATCCTAAAAATAATACATATCCATAAGTGGATTTTTTGTTATCTATATTTCTTACATGCCCTGAGTATGAATATCTTGTCAAGAATAAATTATCATTGTTATTATATTCTAAGCCTAATTTTTATTGTACCCTTGATATATCTCAATATTCACTTTGCTACTTTCTAGTGAGACATATTCAGCTCCTGTATGAACCATGAAAGATAACTAACAACATTTATGATGTTTGGCCTAGTACATGTTAAGTAAATATGACTCCAAATCAACTATCAATAGAGAGTTATTTTTATTTTCCATGATGGATCTGTACAAGACAATTAAAGCCTTGTATTTACAGGTGTAGCAATTGGATTATTATTTATCATGCTAAATTTATTAAGCATTGTCTTGGAATATTTCATCGAGGAGACAAATATATGATGTTCCTTTTACCATAATTCTAATCCAAGATAATAGTGTAGAATCTCAATATCTATCATGTCAAATGATTGGATATAATTTTTCTTAGTTTTATATATCATGTTCATTGAATTTATAGTGATGACTAGATCATTGACATATACTAAAAAAATCACAATCTTTCCCCCTTACTATTTGAGGTAGAGATTTGGATCATAGGGACTCCTCTAAAATCCATGCTAAATGAGATCCTCATCGATTTTTATGTACTAGGCTAAAAGATCCTACTTGAGACCATATAGAGAGTTAATGAGTTTACATACTTTTCTTTCATTACCAAGAGTGACAAACCTTTTGGTTGTGTCATGTAAAATTCTTCTTGTATATCCCCATTGAGAAAGGTTTCACATCTATTTGGTGGATCCTCCATCTAGATTGGTAGCTAGAGAAAATATCATTCTGATTGTCTTGATCTTAGCCATAGGAACAAATGTCTCCTCATAATCTATGCCTTCCTTTTTTACATATCCCTTTGATATGAGTAATGCTTTGTGATTGTAAATAGTGCCATCTACTTTGTATCTAATTTTGAAGACCTATTTACAGCCTATTGGCTTCTTCCATAGTGGAAGATATAAAACCTATCATGTTTTACGTTTCATCAATGATTGAAATTTTGCATCCATGAAATTCTTACAAGGTTTAGACTCTAGGGATTCGTAAACTATAGAGGGCTCTTCTAATTATACATGTGCTCATTAGGGCCAAATTGACCTCATTTTGAGTCATGCTGAGTTCTTGGTCTAGTAGTTGATGTGTCTAGAACTCTATCCAATTTAGCATCTATTATATGCTTGTATAGCATTTAGGCATTTATTAAGTAGTTCCTATGGGTGGTGGGGTTGCACCATTTTTACCATCATCATCATCATCATCATCATCATCATCATCATCATCATCGTCATCGTCATCATCATCATCATCATCATCATCATCATCATCATCATCATCATCATTGTCTTCATCTAGTTGAATACCATCTTCTACATTCACTATGGGACTGATTGATGTACCAAGTGAGCCTGTAAAAGAAGCTTCTACTTTTCTATTCTAAAAAAACTCAACATCCCTACTTGTGTATATTTTCTTGGTCTTTGGATCCATAAATATATAGGCAAGTGCTTATTTAGTATGCCTTACGCAGATAATTATTTTTGATTTTATGTCAAGTTTAGTCCTCTCTACTTTTGGAATATGCATACTTGCATTGCATCTAAAAATTCAAAGATGTGATATAGATGGATTGTGTCTTGGCTATGCTTATTATGGTGTTATTCAATCAAGAGTTATAGTGGGAAATATTTTGAGTATATATACTATGTTTATGATTTCTTTTGCCCAAAAAGCCTTTGTAAAACTAGAATCATGTAGCACACATTGCACCATTTCCATGATAGTACAATTTCTCCATTCAACAACAACATTTTGCTATGGTGTATGCAGATGTGCCATTTTATTATGAATTCCATTTCTTATAAAAATGTTTTGAATTCATTGTTATTGAATTCCCCCTCATGATTTTAGTGGAGGGTTTTAATGTTTAGACAAGTCTCATTTTTAATAGTAATTTTAAATGGTTTGAAAGATTCAAAGGCTTGGATCTACTTATTAAGATAATAAACCCACATTTTTATGGAAAAATAATCAACAAAGAGCATGAAGTACTTAAACTAAACATGACTAGGTGATATCAATTCACACATATCGATATGAACTAAATCAAGTTTTCCATGGGTGTGATATGTACTTTTCTAAAATGAAGGTCAATGTTGTTTGCTTGCTAAGCAATGTTGACATTTGTTTTTACCCTTTTTGAGAGATGGAAATCATATTTCGATGTTATAATAGTAGATTTTTTCAAGATATCTAAAATTGATGTAACCAAATCTTCAATGCCACAATTGTGTTGAGTTTTTACCTTTTTCATCAAGTGCTTGATTGATTTTTTTCACAAAGTTAAGTTGGAACATTTTCTCAACTTGTGGGGCTCATGAAAAAATTTGTGAGCATTTTCATCTATTTTTGATTAAACACATCTTTTTTCCACCTTTATAGTCAAAGTCAACCTTGAGGTTGTGGTCAAATAACTAACTAACTGATAAAATATTCTTTGTGAGTTTTGGAACATACAAGACATCTGAGATTTTGTAAGCATTAAGTCCAAGTGTTAAAGAGATGTTCCAATACTTTAAACACAATAAGATGAATCATCACCTAAATAAAAATGATTTTTAGGAGAAGTCTCATTCATACTATTGAATTAAATTTGTCTTCCAATCATGTGTCGAGTGGCACCCAAATTAACATTGAAGATAGAACTTTATGATGTTGATTCTTCATGAGACTATTGAGTATATAGGAAGTTTGCATCTGAAGGGGTTTCTTCCTATTTGCAAAATTTGTCTTGTGTATTGGATTTATTCATCTAATTACCTTTCTTATGTTCTTATCCTTTATGTGAATGAGATGATTATTGGTTATCGGGCTTATTTTTACTTGAAGATCCCTATGTAAATGAGTTATACCAATAATACTTAAGGTCATGGACTTTTCTTCCACATATAAGGTAGATTTTTTGTTTTTTATTTCCCTATGCATTATGATGATGACCCTGATTTAGTTTAGAAGACTTGATTTGATTATTTATTTTATGTTGATGAGAAGCAAGAATATGTTCTTTTGATTCCTCTTCTTTTGTATGCATAGAATCTTCTAGTTGCAACATGTTTACCAAATTAGAAAAAGATGGTTTCTATTTTGTGATTGTAAATTGTCAAAAATATCATGTAAGAGGGTGGAAGTGCTCTCAGGATAATAGGTACAAGTGATGCATCTGACACTATCTCACCCAATGCTTAGAACAGAGCCCTTAGATTTGCAACACATTGTAGAAAATTGTTTGTACATTCTCACTGGACTTGAATTTGAGTGAACGAAGTCAAATCTAAAAATAAATAATAGTTATTTCATTTGGGCCTCATAGTCTATTTAAAGCTTATCTCAAGCATCTTTATCTATTGTGGCCTCATAGATATGAGGTTGTACCTCATTTGATACCCCAAACATATTGATCAATTTTTTCTTCTAGTTTGATTTATCAAACTTACATTGTTAATCAAGATTAGTGATATGTTGGGTGAATGTTCCAATGAATAAAATCTAAAGGTATTCAAATTCCATATGTGTCCTAATTTTTGTTTTATAAGTAGCATAATTATCATCATGTAGAAGCTATGAGTCTGGAAGGAAGAGTTTTGGGCCATTTTCAGCCATTATGTAAAATATAACCAAAGGTGATGGATTGGTTCATTATCACTCTAGGTATCCAGGTATCCATTTATATATACCATCAGTCTAATACATCAAAACTTTATTTATACGTGCCATTCCTTTATACCTATTGGTATGTGGAATATGTTTTCCCTTTCTATATACCCAATAATATGTGAAAGAAACATAAATGTACATGAAATAGAATGATATGTGGTACTTAGAAAGTATTAAAAATGGTTTAACCAATAATTGTCACCTGATTATATGTAATTATTCATACATGGCCATAATTTCTATATATACTTAAAATTTTTACCTATCATGATTTTTGCCTTTTGATTGTATTAAGTGAGTAAACTAGAGGGATGGCTCAGTGAATGTTTAACTTTATTTCTCCCTGATGGTTCAAGGAGATGATGCCTAGTTATAATTGTTATAGGTATATTAGGCTATGTATGTATTAACTCAAGCATGATGTCTTTATCCATAAACATGAGTCAGAGGCATAATTGTGACCAAATATTGCGATTATGTATAAATGCATTATTTCGTGTTTTGCTTGATTTACTTCAAAAATAAAATATTACAATGCTTTGAAAATAAATGGTTAAAATAAATGGAAAAATAGTTAATATTTATTATAAAATAAGACCCCCCTTTAAAAATGATTTTGGTCTCTTTGGCCTCTTTTTTTTTTTTTTTTTTTTTTTTGTTTTATGACTTTTGTTGATAAATTTAGTTAGTTGTAACTAATTTTAAAAGAATTACTAAAGTTGGGGTTGTGGATGAATTTTTTGTTTTCTTCCATTAAAAATTATTTTTGGAGATTTGAACCTACCACCTAATATTTATAAAAAATATTCTATACCAACCCACACCTAAGCATTCTTTCAAGTTTATGAAGGACAAAACTTTTAATTTATAGACTTGAAAATCTAAAAATCATACCTAGAACATGCTAAAAAAAGCTTCCAAAGGACCATACAGGATTATTGAAAATTGTAATTTGTAGTTTCATGTGCAAGATTGGATAGTATTCTATTTACTCTAATAATAATATTTCAAAAATTCAAAATGTATGGCCTCTAAATAGGTAAAAACTATCCAACTATGTAGATTGATTGGACATATTTCCATTTTTATATTTAAACCTTCCAAAAACCTATATAGAATGCTCATAAAAGATAAAAATTGATATGAGTTGAAAGCCAAAATATTATACCATGTTGTTGTCTTAGTTTTCAAATATCTAATTCATATGGCTTGTACCATCCCAAAATCATATGAGTGTAGGAAGTTGTCAGAAAAACCAATCTACAGGTTTTATGTTCAAAGAATTGTATGGCATACTCCAAATTGGATTTTTCAAATTGGATATTATAGATGACATAGAGGACTATAATCCTATATTATTATATTCAATTTTTGATAAATCTATGGTCAAGAACCATAAAAAACATTCATAAAATTTCATAAAAATCATTCAAACAAGAGAAATATTGAGTGAATGATTGACATTTACAACACATCAATACAAAACATGAATACATTGTGTAATGGATGAGGGAGAAAATCTATTAAATGATATATATCAGTGAATGAGATCATGGGCGTCTCAATTATTTCTTCTGGCTATAGTATGAGTGTTCCTTAAGGCTCAACCTCGTACTATTTTCACTTCCTCCTTATCACTCCTCCAATATTATGCTTGAATTAATTATTTTCAATAATTTTCTCAAGAGGGAAGCTAAATAATATAACTTATTTTATGTGACTTCACATCCACATGCACACAAAGTAAACACAAAATGCATAAAAAAATTATTGCATGGGGGTTTCAACTCTTCATCTCTTCAGCTTCACATAGGGGTTCCTAAGGTATTTCATTGTAAAAACATACTCTTGAATAGAAAACCCCAATTTAACCATAAATACATTTAACAACCTTATTTACATGTCAAAAATCTCTATTTATAGTTGTGAGGGTTAGTTACTGATTGATCCAGATCACAAGTTGGTACCTATCCTACTAGTACTTTAGCTCCTTTATTATAAATACACGTCTATCAATCACATGGATGAGTCATATTGTGAGATACTAAACTCTGACATTACATGGTTGATTCATGTATTAATCCACTCAACCTTGTCAACAATAATTTTTTTAGTCTTTATAATTGAGTATAAAGACAAATTGTTGAATCTTGTAGTCATACCACACCATCAAACATCTAAAAACATACTTCACGATATCTACAATTCTTTACAACATTGTAAAAAATATAATAGATAAGAATATTCATGAATAAGATATGAGTCTTTTGACACTTTGATATTAATATTGTAATTAGTTATAGTAGTGAACTGAAAGGAACATAGATCCATCCATATTCATACCTCAATAATGTAATTGAGATATATCTTTGGGATAGGCAACTATCCGATTATTACCTTAGCACCTATTTTAAAAAATACCAATCCACTAATCATGTGTATGAGTAATATATAAATACGCTCAACTTTGACATTATATTATTGAGTAATGCCTTGAGCCACTCAAATATATTGATAATGAATTCTATTTTCTTTTTCATTGAGTATAAAGGTAAACAATAGAAGCCTACAATTATATTTTGCCATCAAACATCTACATACATTCTTCATGCATCTCATTGAAAAAAATAGAGAATAATATTCATGAAGAGGATGAGATTAAGTTATCAAGGTTATGAACAAATTTCTTCTTTGCAAATTGGCCTCCCAAAAATTGGAGATTTGAGGATTGGTCATATCAACATGTGTTGACATGAAAACAATTTCAAATCATGAAATCATAGTTTGATGTTCCAGACAAGCTAACATCTTAGAGATAAGGTATATAGTTAGATTGGTTATCATGTTCTCATTATCATATTATAATATAATTTATATAACACATAAGAGGTTTCAAGGTCTCATAAATATTATTTATATTGCGTATTATTTATTCTTTATTTATTATTTTTTCATATTTGTAGCTCTAAAAGATGTTGTGAGGTGTAATCTATCCACAATAAATTCCTATGTTCAGATCTATGCCACAATATGACCATAAAAATCCATAGTTTGATATTAAGTTTTGTGAATAAACCTACCAACATCACCCAAGACCTAAAATTTTAAATAAAGAAAAGAGAAGCCTCATGTTTAAAATTAATAATGGTGGATTGAATCATGCCAAGTGAAATATGTAAGGATAGGTAACTCGAGCACAAAATATGTGACATCTAATGTGAGATGTTTAATATAAATGGGTAGGTTGATAGGTTTCAACTCCTTAGTTAGATACATGGATGATGCCAAGTGAATAATGAATCACATCACATTAAAAAAATAAAATAGCATGTGGTGCATTAATTATCCAAATGTAATAAATACAAAAGGGAAAATAAAGCACATAATAGTACTAATGTCACATAATGAGTCATCAAAACTAACGTAAGATAAACTACATGTCCAACCAAGAAGGAAAGGCTAGATCAACAAAATGGTAGAAGTACAATCACCAATAAGTTCACTCATAATCTCAGTTCACTCCACCATCATCACCTAAAACTATAAAAAAATAGGTCCAACCTCACTTTCATTGTACAAAGGTTTATAAGCACCAAAACTCTATGAAATTTCTACCAACTACATTTGAGACTGTGAGATACAACACAACACAGTGAAGGAATAAATGATTACCCTAATTATTTTAGATAAAAAAGAATCACCTTCATGAAATTTCTATCAACTACATTTTAGACTGTGAGATACAACACAACACAGTGAAGGAATAAATGATTACCCTAATTCTTTTAGATAAAAAAGAATCACCTTCACCCAAAAAGAATGTTCAATAAAAAAATTTAACAGCAAATATAGAGAGAACATTTTCCATGTTACCACACAAGGTTTATCACTTATAGAATACATTCATGCACATCTTATGCAAATTGACCATACCAGAATGTAAGTAGACTAGGTACAACTCATACATCATATACTGCAACAAAATATGTGGGCTTTAAATATTATATAGATGAATCTAATTATTTTGTCAAGACTTCCCTACTTTATTCTAGTAGATCCTACAATTAGAACTTTAATAAACTATGTGCACATGGTATTTTATTCCTTGACCACTCTCATGTAATTACTAATCAAGACATTTAAAGAGTAACTAGGCTGATGAATGAAGGAAAATGTATTATGAAGTATAAAAGGAAGGGTTTATTGAAAGTACTAGTAACTTCTTATAGATACATAATCAAAGTAGTATCATGTAAAATATAATTTAAAAACAAGGAATATATTATGAGCCCTAAGAGCATAATGGTGGCATTTGATATGTTATCAATGAAGATAAAAGACAACCTCAAGCAAGACCTCTTGTAAAAATTGAATGAAAACATTTAGAACACCAAGAAAGTTAAGCATAATTTATACTATGGATCTTTGTTACTTTGCCTAGTTATGTACTATACAAACACCCTCCCAAGAAAACTCAGACAAATAGAATGGGATAAAACAAAGACAATAAGATAACAAGTCAAATATCATCTAAAGACTATGAATTTGGAACAATAATTTTCCATCATGCATATGTGGGGAGCTAACTTAAAATTAAACCCTCAATTCGTGGTATTATATTCCCCCAAAAAATTAGACAATTACTATAAAAAGTTTTTCATTGCTGCCACCATTGACTACATCTATATCTACCCATATGAACATTGTACCAAAATAATTCCCCCATTATATTATGAAGTGCCAGATAACCAAGTTGAAAAAATTATACCCATCATCTACTCCTTTACATGAATCTTTAGGAAGTTTGGTCCAACTCACTTTCAATCCATTATGGAAGAGTTAGTGTCCAAAGTATAAGGAACATCATCCAGTAGAAAAATAGTAGAAGAGGATGAAGACAATTATGAATATACATTAAAAAATCAACACATGAGGAAACACATAAAAATAAGGGAAAATGGGTTCATTTTCAAGCTATGGAACAAATAATAGTAATGGAGGATGCACATGTACCTAAAAAAAGCATGCCATCCAAGTCCATTATAATAGATAGTAAATACATGGGTGGCAAGTTTTTTTACACAAGAAAACTAAGAACATATTCCCCACCATAAATAATTTAAATGCCACCCAAAAATAAACAAAAACAAAAAAACACAAAGGAAAATACCTCCCCACACATTCATAGCCAAGTTCTAAAGAGTTCCCCATTGATGTCTTCGATACAAAGGTCATATCAATGATGTCATAAGACACATATAATTAAGAAGGAATACAAAATGAACAACCATAGTTATCATATTGGCTAAAGCCAAAAAAAGAAGCCATTGAAGCCTTAGCCAAGGTAAAGGCTAAATAGAGGGAAAAATAAAAGAAAGAAAAAAAAGAGGCTATGAGAAAACAAAAGGCAAAAGCTAACAAAAAGGCTCAAAAAGATGTTGCATCCAAATAAAAAGTAGTTAAGGCATTAGTGGAAAATTAAAAAAAATAAAAAGAAGAAAAATAATATTAATAATAGAAAATAGAAAATAAGGAAAATGAGAAATAAAAAAGGATAAATAAGAAAGAGAATAAAATGTAGAAAAACAGAAACAACATAAAGTAGAGGAAGATCAGAAAAAGAAAAAGGTGGAATAGGATGCCACCCTTCTAGCCAAAGAAAAGAAAAAGAAAAAGGTGATAGAGGATGCCACCCTCCAAGCTGAAGATATAAAAAATAAACAAGTGGAAAAAGAATCTACATTAAAATCTATAGGAATATAAGAAGAAGAAGAAGGCTTAGAATGTTGTCAAACACACTAGTGATACACAAAAGTAATCTAAAATAGAAGATAGGCCAAATATAGTTGTCTAGACACCATAGCCATCATTTTTTCCTAAGCAACCAATTTCCAATCCACCTTCCACTCCCATTTAATAAATTACCACCACTCCATCCACCCTCACTCTAACCCCCCACGATTCCCTTAGCCAAATTAATTTTTTTTGGCCCAACATCATAAAATCAACACCATCCATTTGTCTTCCACCCTTATCAAAACCTTAACACAAGGAATTAACATCAAGCTATACAAATTGACCCCTCATGATAATATAATTTTTGAAACATATTTTAGTAAAATGTACCATATGATTGGATACAAAGATGCACAATCTTCAAGGAAACACTATAGGTCACCATCTAGGATATGATAAAAGTTAGATCATTAATTGAAGTAGATCAAAAGCTACCAATCACTCAACGGTTCATAAAAACTTTATAAAATTTGATCAAAAATCATGCTTTCACTCCAAAAGAGAGGCAAAACATCAGGGACACTATAATATAAGAGTTAAAAATGAAAAAAATACCAAGCCCTTGGAGGATAACAAACAACATCACACTGTAATCAAATAACATATTACTTCTTTACATAAAATAATATAAGATGTTGGTGGGTCAAAGCATAATATTTTGTCCCAACGTTTTGCATAAAGAGGCCACATGCACTTTCATCTTCTACTCAAAATATCTTGAGTTTGGGTCATTGAAATTAATCAACAAATATGTTTTAGACTATAAATACAAATATATAGTACATATACATTTTTCCATTTAAAAAAAAAATCATTTAGTATTTTTTAGAATTTTTATTTTAATTTTTTTTTGCTGACTAGTAGAACATAGTATTATGAGTTGACCTTGGTACATATTTTGATTTCACTCTTGGGTGGCCAAAGACAACATTAGAGGAAATTAAGGACTTAAACAATTTTAAATAAGAAATAAACGAAACAATGTCCCAATACGATATTTCTAGGGTGAGGATTTTTGTACTAGGTGAAAAATTATGAGAGAAACAACAATAAATAGTAAAATTAATCATTGAGATTGAGGAATTAGGATACCTAATAAATCATTTCATAGGAAAATTGGAGGAGGTTCAAAAGGAAATTGTGACCTCATTCAATACTATTGTTACTCATTCATCCATTTATGACATGATTGAACTGACTTGAGAAAATATATAGTTAGGATAGAAAGTCAAATGAGCTACCAGTTACCTCAAAAAATAAAAAGCCTTCGAGATCAAACTTCTCAATAAAAATCAACAATATTTTTCATGAGGCATAAGTCCTTAACGAATTTTTTAGTATTATTCAAATTTGGGTTGTCTCAAGGGTGAGATAAAATTTCAAATTTGGGGATGATGTTGGCAGGTTTATTTAGGAAACACAATAGCAAATTATAGAGGTAAATGGTTTTACTATGACATATATATGAACATAAGCAATTATCATGGAATAACTTACAAATCATGGCATCCTATAGAGCTACATAGATCAACACAACTGATAAAAATGATGTGATCAATAGAGTATAGATAGATGGAATATCATTGAAGCTACCATATTTTTGTATTGATGTAGCTTATATAACTATTTGGAGACATTGATAAATAATAATTATAAGATATTAAATCCTTTTATATGTTATGTGAATTATCTTAAAATATGATTAAGAGGACATGCTACCTAATCTAACTAGATAATTTTTATAAGACGTTAGCATGTCTAGAACATCAAACTATGAATTCATAGTTTGAAATTATTTTCATGTCAACAACATGAATGAATTTTAGAAGAGGATAAAAAATCATAATATAACCCCCATTGCTCAAAGGAAATTTCAGAGTAAGATCACACATGCATATAGTTTTACCATCTCTGTTTAATGCATAGATCTGGTTCTTGTTTGTTCTAAATAATAAAACAAAGAAAACATAGAATTAATGTATTCTAAATATGAAGTGGTTGAAAATTGGATATTCAATAGATAAATGTTATCTTTAGTGTTCTACAAAGGAAATTAAATATTGAACTGAAAATAAATTAGAGAAGTTGATTTTGAAGAAAATAAAGACACCTACAAGACTTTAGTAACAACTCAATCATGGTTTAAATATAAAATTAAAGAATGATGAAACTAATGAATAGAGAGAATCACTATCTAGAGTTATGTAAATTGATAAAGACACTTAAAAAATGGGTAAATTTTCCTCTTAAATCTCCTTAGGTAGATATGTCAATCATATAAAATGCAAAAGCAATAAAAAAACACCAAGTGGATCACCAATCAAATGGATGTCATAAATAATACAAGAAAAAAGATAAATTAATATGTACAAAATCATCAAGGTAGAAGTGATAGACAAGATGATTTTATGACACATCCAACTACTATGAATGGCTAGCTTAGCAAAATAAACACATGCATGATCAATAATAAATATGGAAAAAGATCTCACTACATTCTCCCATCAACCCAAAACCATAAAAAATGATACAAATTCTAGCCAACAACTCTCTCCATTTCAAAAATATTTCCAAGTACCAAAATTGTAGAAATTTTTCTAGCACTATTTTCAACTAAGTGATCTACAATAAAAAAAGAGAGAAAAAAGTGGCTGCCCTACAAGTTGTTGATCTTAAAACCTTCTCAATATATTTAAAAGTGAAACATGTAACATCTAAATAAAAATTTCAAGATCTTGAAGGATCATTTTACAAATTACCAAAATATGTTGGACACTTAGAAGACACATTCGATTATATACATGTAAATTTGGAAGAAATCAACCAAACCTATATAGAGGTAGACTTGACATAATACATGCATCAGGTGCCAAAAAAATAATTGGGAGTGGAAACCCAAATAAATTTCCATCCCACATATGAATATAGATGTTTAAGTAATATTTATTTATTTCATGCTAGAAAAAACCACAATCTAGATTCTACTTAGCCACATGCATCATGAAATTTTCTTCTTGGATCATTTTCATCAAATTACTTCCCAAGATATTGGAAGGATAACTAGTTTGATGAAGGAATGGAACAATATACATAAGTATGAAAATAAGGGTTATGATAAAGGCACATCTGTCATGAGTTTCTCAAAATACACTAAAGGAAAATGTGACATCCACTTAGCGACCATTCACAATGATTCCTATAGATACATAGTTAAAATAGTGGCATGGAAAATCTACTTTACCAATATGGAAGGTAACACAAGCCCTAAGAGTGAATGGTGGCATTATATTTGATGTAAATGAAGGTAAAATACAACCTATGATAAGACCTATTGGATAACTTCAATGCCAACATTTTAAATATCAAGAGAGGTAAACACGATTTATACTATAGATCTCTATTACTTTGCTTAGAAATGTTTTACACAAACACTCTCAAACAAATAGGTAAAAAATTATAATGTGACAAATATAAAACCATAGGAGAGAAAATTAAAAACCATTTAGAGATCATGAGTACATAACTCTAAGTTTTCATAGTGCTTGAATAGGGGGCTCAGTTAAAACAAACCCTTAGTGTATAGTTTGTAATTTCTATCTATTACGGTGAGTAAGTGAATCAATGAGATACATAAGTCACCAAATCATAATCATTTTTAATGGTTTTGAATGGATGATTATTAATTAAATCTATAAATTATTAACATAGGATTGATATAAGAACATATACATCATTATTATTAGCCACTTATTTATAATGATATTATAGACTTGTGTATAATGGTCACACACCCATTCTAAATCAAGTCTATAGGAATAATATGAACATTAGTAGTCTATGTTATTAATATCTTATGTAGATTACATAAGTTAAAAATAAAGGGTATGTTTTTTATAATATCTTTGTGGAAGCTTCCCATTATTTTCATGTTGAAGTGGTGATTGTTAGTGCATGTCCCTAGTTAGAATGAGGTGTTAACTATATTAAAAAATCTCTATGATTTATCTTGTTTTTAATAAAATGTGTGTGTGTGTGGGATAACAAAATTATAATTTTTTACAACTAACCCACAATAAATATTTTTTTGACATGTGCTTCATCACTATAAGTTATAGTAAGTCAAATTGGAATGGTTTAGACTTTCATTGGATCATAGATCACCATTCTTTTATATCTTACCGTTCCCTAATTTTTATATTTTTTGATCATATGCGCCTTAGTTTATATCAATTAGACTGTTAGGTCAACATAGAGCACATCATTTTTGAAAATATTATTATTAATATATTATTGTAGAATGAGAACATGCCCATTATACAAAAAATAAGAATATTGGCTTCCTAATAATTGATAATTGCCTAATTATTCTTAGATAATTCATGTCCATGGCCCTAATGGATAGACTTCATGGAGCCTCAACCATTTCACGTGTTGCTGAAAACTAGTTTCCATTATTATTCTAAGGGTATCACATCACTAGGAGAAGTCATTTGTTTCAATATCATGCATTAATTTAGAGGGTTGTACATAATAGGCCAGATCTTAGTTTCTACATGATTTCAAAAATAATTGTCTATGTTATCTTTTCCTATATTCTTAGATTATTGTGTATAATGGGCACATGTACATTTTACACAAGTTTATAAAAAAATTAGCTTCCTAATTGATAATTTCCTATATTCTTAGTTTCTTGGTTAGATTGGGCATGTGCCAGTCTACATAAGATAAGAATATTAGATTCCTAATTGATAGTTTTTTATATTATTATATTCTTAAAAATAAGAATTTTGGCCTCCTTATTGATAGTTTTCTATATTATTCTAATATATTCTTGTATATACACATTATACAAAAGATAAGAATATTGGATTTCTAATTGTTAATTACCTAATTATTTTTATATTCTTGTGCTAATTGATAGTTGACTTATACTATAATTATAGAATTTGTTTTGACCAACATAACCCCATGTATAATTGAATAGGGACTGAATTAATTAATAATGAATCACTATGCACTGCTTATAAGGACCCAATAATTTCCCTATGCATTTCTCTTATTATTTTATAATACACATTAGACAGTTCTTGTATCCATAAAAAATACATTGACTACAATAATAAAATTATTTATCACATATCCATTAAAAAAACACAATCATAGAAACAATGCCATGTCTATTATATAATAGTTCATCATTATATGGCAATTTTGGGTTACAAGGTGTTCGATTAATTAACAATGCTATAGATAATAACTAATATCTTCTAGTTAAATTTTATTTCCTTATCCTTTGAGGCATTTTATAGTTCAATAATGGCAAGTTAAATTTTTACACTCTTCTTTACCTATCCATTGGTTGGATGTATCCACACCATCCTCCTCACTTTCTTGCAGTCCTTTCTACATGTGGACAAAAGGTTGTGGACTAATAATAGTGAACTCAAGATCAAGCTTGAAAAGGTTATAATTTATGTGCATTGGCTCAAGCTCCTCCTCCTTGTGGTATGGTGTCCAATTTTGTATTAAACTCTTCATTCTGAATGAGTTTCATCCTTCATACAAAGTGAACCTTCATTTTTGAAGTGGACATAACTCATTTAAGGGTGTATGTAATTCACCCTGCCATCTACTATTCTAGGTTGTGTTCTCGACAAGATTCCTATTGATACTATAATTTATGTTGAGGTAGGTATATACATACACTACCAATTATATTAGTACAAAGACTATGTGTCTCCTCTCCTTACCACACCATTATTTTATATCTTTGAATTTTATCATCCCCCAGGTGATCTAATTGAGGTATTCCACTTAACATTCTCTCTATCTACAGAGTCTTCTATATATTTTTGGATATATGTGCTGAGATCACCATTATTAACCCACTTTCTATTTATATCTAATGATGTCTACTCCTTATGATTCATTCCCTCTACCTATTTACACTTGATGGAGGTATTTGACTCTCTGCCAAGTCATATATTCCTTCCTCAAGAGTTGAAAATATATAGCAATAATTAATCATATATTTAACTAAATAATAAATTATTACATAGGATATTATATAGCCAAGAAGATAGCCAAACAAAATCCTATAATATAGGAAGGAGGAATAACAAATAAACCTAGAATAGTCTATAGGTGAAAGAATATTATAAAAAAACTAATAATAATATGTTATGGTGAATTAATCACCATTTATTTTAATTTAATATTCTCCCCCTTAATTCAACATAACTTGAAGTGAATAGGAGATACATTATCTAAATGTCTCAAATTTATCATGTGCAAGTGACTTGGTGAAGACATTTGCATGATGTTATTCTATCAGGCAATACTAGTTATGGATGTTGTGTTATTGTACATGTTCGCATATGAAATGCACTTGCACCTCAATGTGTTTTATGAATTCATGAAAGATTGGATTGTAAACCAATTTTAGAACACCCTCATTATCATATTGCATGATGGTACGTGTCTTCTATGGTACTCCCAATCCTTCTAGTATGTGACATAACCATATCACTTTGTAGATAGCTCCTCTCACATCATGATATTATGCGTCAGTGGAAGATCAAAAAAAAAGTTTTCTTTCTTACTCCCCTAAGATATAGGGCCGGATCCTAAAAATAATACATATCCATAAGTGAATTTTCTATCATCTATATTTCTTACATGACTTGAGTATGAATATCTTGTAAAGAGGAAATTATCATTATTATTATATTATAAGCCTAAGTTTATTGTACCCTTGATATATCTCAATATTCAGTTTGCTACTTTCTATTGAGACATATTCAGCTCTTGCATGAATCGTGAAAGATAACTAACTACATTGTTGATGTTTGGCCTAGTATATGTTAAGTAAATATGACTCCAAATCAACTATTGATAGAAATTTATTTTTATTTTTAGTGATGGATTTGTACGAGACAACTAAAGCCTTATATTTATAGGTGTAGCAATTGGATTATTATCCATCATCCTAAGTTTATTGAGCATTGTCTTGGTATATTTCATCTAGGACATAAATATGTGGTGTTCCTTTTGCCATACTTCTAATCCAAGATAATAGTGTGGAAACTCAATACCTGTCATGTCAAATGATTGAATATAAGTTTTCTTAGTTACATATATCATGTTCATTGAATTTCTAGTGATGACTAGATCATTGACATATAATACAAAAATCACAATCTTTCCCCCTTACTATTTGAGGTAGAGATTTGGATCATTGGGACTCCTCCGAAATCCATGCTAAATGAGATCCTCATTAATTTTTATGTACTAGGCTAAGGGATCCTACTTGAGACCATATAGAGATTTGATGAGTTTACATACTTTTCCTTCATTACCAAGAGTGATAAAACCTTTTGGTTGTGTCATGTAAACTTCTTATTTTATTTCCCCATTGAGAAAGGTTTCACATCTATTTGGTAGATCCTCCATCTAGATTGGGTAGCTAGAGCAAATGTCATTCTGATTGTCTTAATCTTGGCCATAGGAATATATGTCTCCTCATAATATATGCTTTCCTTTTGTGCATATCCCATTTCTATGAGTCATGCTTTATGATTTTCAATAGTGACATCTACTTTGTATCTAGTTTTTAAGACCTATTTACAGCCCATTGGCTTCTTCCATAGTGGAAGATATGTAAGCTACCATGTTTTATGTTTCATTAATGATTGAAATTTTGCATCCATGACATTCTTCCAAGGTTTAGACTCTAGGGATTTTTAGACTATAGAGGGCTCTTCTAATTTTACAAGTGATTATTAAGGCCAAATTGACCTCATTTTGAGTCATGCTATAAGTCTTTGGTCTAGTAATTGATGTGTCTAGAACTCTATCTAGTTTAGCATTTGTTTTATACTTGTATACCATTTAGGCATATATTGAGTGGTTCCTATGGGTGGTGGGGCTACACCATTTTTACAATCATCATCATCATCATCATCATCATCATCATCATCATCATCATCATCATCATCATCATCATCATCATCATCATCATCATCATCATCATCATCATCATCATCATCACCATCACCATCACCATCACCATCACCATCACCATCACCACCATCACCATCATCATCATCATCATCATCATCAACATTGTCTTCATTTAGTTGAATACCATCTTTTGCATTCATTATGGGACTGATTTTTGTACCAAGTGAGCCTGTATAAGGAGCTTCTACTTCTATCTTCTCAAAAAACTCAACATTCCTATTTGTGTATATTTTGTTGGTCTTTGGATCCATTAATATATAGGCACGTGCTTATTTAGTATGCCTTAAGAAGACATAATTTTTTGCTTTTATGTCAAGTTTAGTCCTCTCTACTTTAGGAATATACATACTTGCATTGCATCCAAAAATTCAAAGATGTGATATAGATGGCTTGTGTCTTGGCCATGCTTATTATGGTGTTATTCCATCAAGAGCTATAGTGGGAACTCTGTTGAGTATATATACCATGTTTTTGATTTCTTTTTCCCAAAATGCCTTTATAAAACTAGAATCATGTAGCACACATTGCACCATTTCCAAGATAGTACATTTTATCCATTCAACAATTTCTTTTTGCTATGGTGTATGTGGATGTGCCATTTTATTATGAATGCCATTTCTTATAAAAATGTTTTGAATTCATTACAAGTGAATTCCCCCTCATGATTTAAGTGGAGGGTTTTAATGTTTAGACCAATCTCATTTTTAATAGTAATTTTGAATGGTTTGAAAGATTCAAAGGGTTGGATCTTCTTATTAAGACAATAAACCCACATTTTTATGGAAAAATCATCAACAAAGAACATGAAGTACTTAAACCAAACATGACTAGGTGATATCAATTGACACAGATTGGTATGCACTAAATCAAGTTTTCCATGGGTGTGATATGTACTTTTCTAAAATGAAGGTCTATATTAATTGCTTGCCAAGAAATGTTGCCATTTGTTTTAACCCTTTTTGAGAGATGGAAATCATCTTTACATGTTATAACAGTAGAGTTTGTCAAGATATCTAAAATTGATGTGACCAAATCTTCTATGCCACAATTATGTCAAGTTTTTACCTTTTTCAATAAGTGCTTGATTGATTTTCTACACAAAGTCAAGTTGGAACATTTTCTCAACTTGTAGGGCTCATGAAAACATTTGTGAGCATTTTGATTTATCTTTGATTAAACACATCTTTTTTTCTGGCTTTACAGTCAAAGTCAACCTTGAGGTTGTGGTCAAATAACTAACTAATTGATAAAAGATTCTTTGTGAATCTTGGAACATACAAGACATCTGAGATTTCGTAAGCATTAAGTCCAAGTGGTAAAGAGATGTTCTAATACTTTAAACATAGTAAGATGAATCATCACCCAAAAAAATGATTTTTAGGAGAAGTCTCATTCATACTATTGAACCAAACTTGTCTTCCAATCATGTGTCGAGTGGCACCTAAATTGACATTGAAGATAGAAATTTATGATGTTGATTCTTCATGAGACTATATATTATATAGGAAGTTTACATCTGAAGGGGTTTCTTCCTATTTATAAATTTTGTCTTGCTGATTGGATTTATTCTTCCAATGACCTTTATTATGTTCTTATCCTTTGTGTGAATGAGATTATTGTTGGTTATCAAGATTATTTTTACTTGAAGAGCCCTATGTAAATGCGTTATACCAATAATACTTAAGTTCATGGACTTTTTTTCCACATATAAGGTAAATTTTTTATTTTTTATTCCACTATGCATTATGATGATGACCTTGATTTAGTTTAGAAGACTTGATCTGATTATTTATTTTATGTTGATGAGAAGCAAGAATATGTTCTTTTGATTCCTCTTCTTTTGTATGCATAAACTCTTCCAGTTGCAACATGTTTACCATATTATAAAAAGATGGTTTCTATTTTGTGATTGTAAATTGTCACAAATAGCATGTAAGAGGGTGGAAGTGCTCTCATGATAATAGGTACAAGTGATGCATCTGACCCTATCTCACCCAATGCTTAGAACAAAGTCCTTAGGTTTGAAACACATCATAGAAAATCTTTTATATTTTCTCACTAGACTTCAATTTGAGTGAATGAATTAAACTCTAAAAATAAAGAATAGTTATTTCATTTGGGCCTCATAGTCTATTTGAAGCTTATCCCAAACATCTTTAGATGTTTTGGCCTCACAAATATGAGGTTGTACCTCATTTGATACCCCAAACATAATGATCAATTTTTTCTTTTGGTTTGATTTATCAAACTTACATTGTTGATCAAAATTAGTGATATGTTGGGTGAATATTCCATTGAAAAAAAATTGAAGGTATTCAAATTCCATATGTGTCCTGATTTTTGTTTTCTAAGTAGCATAGTTGTCATCACATACAAGTTATGAGTCTGGTAGAAAGAATTTTGGGCCATTTTCAGCCATTATATAAAATATAACCAAAGGTGATGGATTGGTTCATTTTAACTATAGGTATCAAGGTATCCCTTTATATATACCATTAGTCTAATACACTAAACCTTTCTTTATATGTGCCCTTCCTTTATACCTGTCAGTGCATGGAAGAAGCTTGCCCTTTTTATATACCCAATAGTATGTGAAAGAAACATAAATGTACATGAAATAGAATGATATGTGGTACTTAGAAAGTACTAAAAATAGTTTAACCAATCATTTTCACCTAATTATATGTAATTATTCATACATGCCTATAACTTCCATATATACTTAGAATTTTTACCTGTCAAGATTTTTGCCTTTTGATTGTATTAAATGAGTAAAATAGAGGGATGGCTCAGTAAATGTTTAACCTTTTTTCTCCTTGATGGTTTAGAGAGATGATGCCTAGATATAATTGTTATAAATATATTAGGCTATGTATGTATTAACTCAAGCGTGACATCTTTGTCCATAAACATGAGTCATAGGTATAACTGTGACCAAATATTGTAATTATGTATAAATGCATTGTTTTGTGTTTTGCTTGATTTACTTCAATAATAAAATATTACAATGCTTTGAAAATAAATGATTAAAATGAATGAAAAAATAGTAAATATTTTTTATAAAATAAGACCCCCCTTTAAAAATTATTTTGGTTTCTTTGGCTGCTTTTGTTTTTTTTGGTTTTATGACTTTTGTAGATAAATTTATTTAGTTGTAACTAATTTTGAAATATTTGCTAAAGTCGGCGGTGTGGCTGAATTTTTTGTTTTCTTCCATTAAAAATTATTTTGGGGGATTTGAACCTACCACCTAATATTTATCAAAAAGATTCCCTACCAACCCACTTAAGCATTATTTCAAGTTTATGTAGGACAAAACTGGTATTTATAGACTTAAAAATCTAAAAATCATACTTAGAACATGCTAAAAAAAGCTTCCAAAGGACCATACAGGCTTATTAAAAATTATACTTTTTAGTTTCATGTGCAAGAGTGGATAGTATTCTATTTCCTATAATAATAATATCAAAGAATGAGACCATGAATACATTATGTAATGGATGAGGGAGAAGATCTAGTAAATGATATATATCAAAGAATGAGACCATGGGCTTCTTAATTATTTATTTTGATTATAGTATGAGCGTCCCTTAAAGCTCCACCTCATACTTTAAAAAATAAAATAAAATCCTTCTCTAAAACTAAATGTAGAGAACACATAATCATATATTTAGCTAAATAATGAATTATTACATAAGATATTATATAGCTAAGAAAATATCAAAAAAATATCCTATAATATAGGAAGGAAGAATAAAACATAAACCTAGAATAGTCATCGGGTGAAACACACTAACAAAATAATCATAACTATCTATGGTGAATTAATCATCGTTTATTTTAATCTAGCAGGGGTTTTCCAGTCAGCAGTTCCTCCTTATCACTCCTCCAATATTATGCTTGAATTCATTATTTTCAATAATTATCTCAAGAGGGAAGATAAATACTATAACTTATTTTATGTGACCTCACATCCACATGCACACAAAGTAAACACAAAATGCAAAAAAAATTTATTGCATGGGGGTTTCAACTCTTCATCTCTTCAGCTTCACATAGGGGTTCCTCAGGTATTTCATTGTTAAAACATACCATAAATACATTTAACAACCTTATTTACATGTCAAATATCTCTATTTATAGTTGTGAGGGTTAGTTACTGATTGATCCAGATCATGGGTTGGTACCTATCCTACTATTACTTTAGCTCCTTTTTAAAAAAAATACATGTCTATAAATCACATGGATGAGTCAAATTGTGAGCCACTCGACTCTGACATTATATTATTGAGTAATTCCTTGTGTCACTCAAATCTATCAATAATGAATTCTATTTTCTTTTTCATTGAGTATTATGGTAAACAATAGAAGCCTGCAATCATACTGTGCCATCAAACATCTACATACATTATTCATGGCATCTCATGGAATAAAACAAATAATAATAGTCATGAAGAGGATGCGATAAAGTTATCAAGGTTATGAACAAATCTCTTCTTTGTAAACTGGCCTCCCAAAAATTGGAGATTTGAAGCTTGGGCATATCAACATGTGTTGACATGAAAACAATGTCAAATCATGAAATCATAGTTTGATGTTTCAGACATGCTAACATCTTAGAGATAAGGTATATAGTTAGATTTGTTATCATGTTCTCTTTGTCATATTATAATATAATTCATATAACACATAAGAGGTTTCAAGGTCTCATAAGTATTCTTTGTATTGTGTATTGTGTATTCTTTATTTTTTATTCATTATTTTTTCATATTTGTATCTGTAAAATATGTTGTGATATGTAATCTATCCATAGTAAATGCCTATGTTCGGATCTATGCCACCTTATGACCATAGATATCCACAGTTTGATATTAAATTTTGTGAATAAACCTACCAACATCACCCAAGACTTAAACTTTTAAATAAAGAAAAGAGAACCCTCATGTTGAAAATTGGTAATGGTTGATTGAATCATGCCAAGTGAAATAAGTAAGCACAGGTGAATCAAACACGAAATATGTGACATCTAATGCGAGACATTTAATATAAATGGGTAGGTTCATAGGTTGCAACTCCTTAGTTAGATACATGGATGATGCCAATCGAATAATGAATCATATCACATTAAAAAACATAACCATGTGGTGCATTAATTATCCAAATGTAATAAATACAAAAGGGAAAATAAAACACATAATAGTACTAATGTCACATAATGAGTCATCAAAGCTCATGTAAGATAAAATACATGTCCAACCAAGAAGGAAATGCTATCTTAACAAAATGGTAGAAGTATAATCACCAAGAAATTCACTCATAATCTCAATTCACTCCACCATCATCACCTAAAACTATAAAAAAATAGGTCCAACCTCACTTTCATTTTAGCAAGGTTTCTAAGCACCAAAAATCTATGAAATTTCTACTAGCTACATTTGAGACTGTGAGATATAACAAAACACAGTGAAGCAATAAATGGTTACCCTAATTCTTTTAGATTAAAAATACTCACCTTCCCCTGGAAAATAATGTTCAATAAAAATTTTTAACAACAAATACAAAGGGAATATTTTCCATGTTACCACATAAGGTTTCTCACATAGATAATACATTCATGCACATCTGATGCAAATTGACCATCCCAAAATAGAGGTAGACCAGGTATAAATCATACATGATATACTATAACAAAACCTTATACAAAAAATAATTTCATAGATGAATCTCAATCTTTTGGCAAAATTTCCCTACTTTATTCTAGTAGATCTTACAATTAGAACTTTAATCAACTAGATGCACATGGTATTTTCTTCCTCGACCACTCTCATGTAATTACTAATCAAGACATTCAAAGAGTAAGTACACTTATGGATGAAGGAAAATGTATTATGAAGTATAAAAGGAAGGGTTTAGTGAAAGTACTAGTAATTTCCTGTAGATACATAGTCAAAGCAATATCATGTAAAACATAATTTAACAACAAGGAATATATTATGAGCCCTAAGAGCGTAATGGTGGCACTTGATATATTGTCAATGAAGATCAAATATAACTTCAATCAAAACCTCCTATAAAAATTTAATGAAAATATTTAGAAGACCAAGAAAGGTAAGCATAATTTATACTATGGATCTCTGTTACTTTGCCTAGTTATGTACTACACAAACACCCTCCAAAGAAAACTCTAGACAAATAAAATGGGATAAAACAAAGACCACAAGATAAAAAGTCAAATATCATGTGAAGACTATGAATGTGGCATTTACAAGCTAAAATATCAATAGAAATTTGTCATGTGTCACCTTATGATTGAATGTAGCAAAAATCATAAAAAAAAGTTAGATTACAACATCAAGCAAAAGTATATTGCTTAATCATTCCATGTGGCATGAGCAGAGGTAAAAACAAAATGAATAATCCAATCCAATATGAAGGGATTAAAATTTATACATTTTTTCAATTCTTAAAATAATTCACACTTACAATAAATGTTATGCAACCTCCTGCAGTGCAGGGAAAAAAATAAAAAATAAATAGTATGACAAGAACTAACCTCATTGATTTTCTATTTATTCAAAGAAGGTTGGCTCTTATTTGTTTTTTTCTTTCTTTTCTTTTTTTCAAAGTGATGGATCTATGAAGGCTGTTTTAAATTTATGAGCCACATTTCATTGGATTTTCCGATCGCCGGCAGCCCTTATAAACCACAAATACAACATAGATATTCGGACCGCCAGCTGCATACGAATGTCGGCGGACAAATTACTGAATGCCACCATCAAATAATTCCTTTCATGTCAAAACGATTATGTTTCGGACCACTTGAGTGGTGAAAAGGCAATTGAAGAAACTAGTGAAATCAGGAGGAATGTAGGTCTGAGTTTTAGAAAAAAATCTGGGAAAATGCGCAGGCATTCAAGGAGCAGAAATTAGCATTTTGGCCGCTGAGTTGAAATTCCGATATTTTTCGGAACAGTTGGATTCTATAGAAGTGCCAATTAAGGATTTTATCTATTGAAAATAGTTAAATCATTTAAGTGAAGAAAAGGTTTTCAATTTGTGTTATATATAACTGGTTTTATAGAAAATAACATGATATCAGAACCAAATTTGAATACCATAGAGGCCGGAAAATATGATACCACAATGGAGACCTTACAACCGTTTCTACAACTCTTCGGATGAGAATTATCAAAAATATAACATTATCAAATATTCTAACTACTAACAATCCTGTGAGTGATAATTTTCTTAAAATCTTCTCACCAAGCTTAGACTTCATTTTCATTTTCGAATATCTACTTGTTCGGATGAGAATTCGAAGCAACTCACGTGTAAACGGTAATCTGAAGCAACTCTGAAAAAATCTGAAAGCCGTAGGACTGAAAAGTTTGTCGATTTTTTTATAGGCTACGCTGTATGTTCTGCTGGTAATTAAATATTAAAGGGACAAATGTTTTGTTTTGTTTCGCTTGGCTTTAACATTTAATTAAATCGTGTATGTTTAGCCCAATGAAATATCACTGTTTTCGGTGCATAAAAAAAGGTTATTGCCTTACAGAGGGAAAAAAAATGCGGGGGAAAAAATTATTTATCTAACTTCTCATTAGCAAAGCACTTCGTTAGCTGTGGAAATTTAGTAAATCTCAAACTATCAATGCCTCGTTAGAAAGCTATTAAGCTCGTAAAATTTTCCAGAAACCCTCGCAGTTTGCGACAATGCCGGCCGTTGATAATATCCTTGCGAACGGAGGAAGAACACGGTCAGATTCTGCGGTTGTTAAGCAGTTGCTTAACAACCAAAATAGTTGATTCTCCAGGATCAACTCAGAATTGGAATGGAAGACGGAAATAGTTGATTCTCTTCCCAATCAAATCAACATGTTCGCCGTCATTGACAGTTTTTCCTCCACAGGAAGCCCCAATTGCTACATTTCAATGATTAAGGGTTTCAATAGAGAAAATTAAAATTATCCATTCAAAATAATTTCCAAACGTTATTAAAAGCTATAATCTTCCCCGTTAAATCCCTCTTCTTCTCCATTTCTATATTGGAAGCACTGTTCTTTAATTTTTGATTTTAAAAAGCCACACAACCACCACTCAACATGCCCATAGAAGAAACGGAACTCATTAAACTGCTCCTAAGTAATTGTACAGAAATTATAAGTATTTAAAATGAAGTGATATATTAAGTATCAAATTATTCCCAAGTCATGTGGAGAGCTTTCCAAAGCAGCAGAAAGCCCACCTGGAGCTCCATATATGAGAAGGAAAATACTTCTTACAAGATTTATAATAAATTAAGCATATCCATACATATATGCGCCTAAGCCAGAAACATCTCTAAAGATGATAAGTAATGATTGCAAGGCTTACAATGGATTAAGTAGACTAAAAGTATCACTAGAGGCGGGAGAGGTTGGATCCTATAGGGAAGTATGATACAACAACTGGGGCGCTTCTTTCCTTGTCACTGGTTTTAGACTTCATCTTACCATTTGAACCATCGTTCTCATCAGGGTACACATTTGTTGAAGACACTTTGAAGAAACTCTTTAAAAATCTGAACCACCCCATTGAAATGAAAAATAGATAGGTATCTGTTCTCTTGTTAACACTGCAGATGTTAGTCCCTGCAATTGTATTTATATCCCAGTTTACATCACTATTTGGATGTAAAATAGCGTAGCGTGCACGCCTAGTATATTCTGCAGCCGTCCTCGCGGAAGTTAAAATGACCTGCTTTCGTCAAGCTGACAAACCCAATCCAAAGCTTCGAGGAGAAGGAAGTATATTTGTTTTTGTTTTTAATAAATGTATGATAACACTTGGCTTAGTTTTTTAAATTTAAGATTACGTACCATCTTACCATGTACATTTTGTTCAATAAAGATTAGAGAGTCGTATTAAGATATTTTGTCGTGTAGTTTGTATTATGAAGTTGGTAATGGAGACGCCGATAGGGATGTGGGTGGAAGATTTGTTGTAAGGTGTGTAAATTTGAGGTTATTATTTTTTACGCAATTATCGTGATGCGGAATGAATATATGGGGGTGGGGTGCATCTGGGGCAATCAAACTTTATATATGAGATGGTTATATAACGAGTTGGGGTTTAATTTATAGGGTTTTTTTTTTTGGTTTTATTTTAGATATTTATTTGGTTGGTTATTTAGAGAGAAAGGAGGGGAGGGTCTTTATCTATACTTTATTTATACGTTAAGTTTGGGAGTTTAAGGGAGAGGAAGTTGACAGACTTGTGTTGATAAGACTATTTATATATTAATGTTCGACACCAATGTTTAGCATGTCCCTTCTCGATCCCCCAAGAGCCCTATATATCTATCTAAGGGGTTGAGGAGGAGGAAAGGTATCCCCCAAAGGAGAAGGGGGATGTTCTCTCTCGACAACCTATGCCTATATATGAGAGAGAGAGAAAGAGAGAGAGAGAGGGAGAGAGAGAGTTGGGGGAGGAGGTTGAGGGACTCCCCTGCACCTATACAGATCAAGTGGTGATTATAGAAATTGAGGGATGAGGAGGTGCCAATTAGGGATGATCAAGTGGTGATTAAGGATGGTAAAGGCCAATGAGGGAGTGATTAGGTATGATGAGGGATGGTGAGAGCCAATGAATGAGTGATTATGGATGATGAGGGAGTGATTAAATATGATGAGGGATGGTGAGGATCAATAAGGGAGTGATGAGGGACAAGGAGGGATAAGGAGTGAGTTATTAGGGATGATGAGGCATAGTGAGGGTCAATGAAGGAGTAATAAAGGATTATGAGGGAGTGATTAGAGATGACTAGGGACAGTGAGGGTCAATGATGGAGTGATTAGGCATAATGAATAATGATGAGAGAGTGATTAGGGGTGATGAGGCATGAGTAAGAAGTGATCAAGGATGAGGGAAGGATGATGAACACGTGAAATTAACACAAAGTGGTTGTTTGATGTGTGTAGATCATCAATGTGACTTATGATACCCCAATCACACCACTTTGCATCAATTTCAAAGTGAGAGGTTTTTAAACTTCAACTTTGACAAACCTAAGACTCCTAAAAATGCTAGGAATCATTTTGGAGGGTATAAAAACCTAAAAAATGACTATATGTTTATAAAAAATGGATATCAATTACAAAAGTTATGTCCTAAAATCCATAGGTTTAATACTTAGACCCTAAAAATGCCTAAGTACTGCCCTAATTAGATTTTTAAAAACTATTTTCCATATTGTAAAGTGTGAAACTATGAGACCAACTCTATTAGATGCTAAGTGACCCTAATTTCTTATATTTAGAGTATTAAATATAAGCTTATGACTAAATTTGGCTTCACGTGCAACTCCCAAATAGTCATAGAGTTGGTTTTGAACTTATAACAAAGCAACATAATGTGTACACATTATGGCTCGGTAATTACTGCGCCATAATTTCAATAACATGATCATGTTAATTAAATAATGTGATCATGTTATTTAATAACATGATCATGTTATTTAATAACACGATCATGTTATTTAATAACACGATCACATTAAATAAATAATGAGATCATATTACTTAATAATGTGATCGCATTATTTAATAACATGATCATGTTACCTAAAATGTCCATGGAATTGTCCTCCAACTTTTTACACATGCCCATAAGTACATTTTAAGCATTTTAGGTAAGATAGAAGGAATAGGTCATAAACATAAGACTGGTTGGACTAAGAGATAGACCAAAGGGCACTAAATAGAGAAGATGTCAGACTTGCAAAAGCAAGAAAAGTTTAGAACTAAGAGGAATATCCAAAGTATGAGTTTTATAAGTGTACGAGACTAAGGTGATATATAATCCATAAATATCATCTACACGTGCTAATGAGTGTGTGTAATATTTTAGCAACATATTTCATAAAACAATATTTAGAGTTATAGAAAATGTGAGGTCCAGTTAGGTTATGTGTTTGATTAGATAATATAGCACATTTGATGCCATGTATTGGTTTTATCTCAAAGATCAAGGTCCAATTAATTTGAGGCATGCTTATGTTATGGCTATTCAAATTAAAAATAATATTATCCATATGAAAACCTATAAAAATAAGTGAAGGGAAACTGTTGACCCTTGAAAAGCAACTAACAAGTAGATGTTTGAGCATAGATAAAATTTAGATAAAAGTATGGTATATTTCAAATATTTATATTATATAATTGCTTGTAATGTGACATGTATGCCTCTAATACAAAATAATAAACATGATCAAGAATGGTCACTCAATCAAGAGATGGATTTAACACCTGATAAATAAAATTATGATTCAAAATACTATTTCGCTAACAAAGGAGGCATGATAAAAAATGTTAAAAGAGGGACATTTAAACCATTTTCCACTAATGTTGATTGTAGTGCTAAGATAGACACATCTAAATAGTGTGACATTTTTTTATGCCACACTCTTCTTGTATTATCTCCACAACTATGGCCTACACTGATAGTGATCAATACAATGATGATTTTTTTCACATGTTTGATTTACTAAAGATTATATTAACATGGATCATACATATGAGATGGTAACTCATGATTGTGAGAAGCTTTAGGCTATGTAATTAAAAAAATGGTAAGAGGTTTTTAAATGAAGACATTCAAATTCTTGTATATGATACTAAATCTCAAGTGAAAAATGATTATAATTTGAAATATAAGCATGAAAGGAAAGAATAAAATGAAAAAATATAAGGTCATAAAGTTGATACCTCTATTGTAAAAAATGAAAACATAATAAATATCTCATTTCTACTCCACAAAAGGGTATTGTTCAACCACAATTGGCTAAGAAAATAAAATTTGGTAGGGGGTATAGGGAAGCAAGGGAAAAATGACACACCTCAAAAGTTTTTTCAAATTCTCATCTAATTATAAAATTACAATTAAAAACAAGAGGAAAATAATTGAAATTACCCCTACAATCCCAAATGAAGCTATTGTATCTCTACCCTCTGATATAGAAAAATCATTAGCTTAAGTTTTTGATTATTTTATCCCTGATATAAATGTTGTCACTTTTCCTCCTAACACCCCAATGCTCAGAGTTTGACAACAAGTTTGATTTAATATTAAATTAGAATTTTCCTCTATGGTGTAAGGAAATCTGAAAGGATGTATAATTTTGTTTTTATGATGTAACATTAATGGAATTTCATTGTTGATTCAAGTTGCACATCAAACCTGGATTCCTATTGAAAGAAAATCAATGCCCATGACATCCTTTTCCACCCTCAACATTATAAAATGATAAAGAAAATATGTCACCACACTCAAAGCTATAGAACCATTTCCAATGGGTGATGTAGGTCATGTAAATCCAAACACTACCCTAAATCTAGTATTGGTGTACATTATGCCCCCCCTAGCATATGGTCTCACCTGAAATGCTACTCATTATTATTAGCTAATGAACATTGAAATCATTCACCAATTACATTTTTTTAATCACATTGCTCTTTCTTCTGGAATATGTTGTTAATCATGATTCAATTAATCCAAATGTTAATATATTTGCATCATGAAAAAACATTAATTACAAGATAGACTCTGATATGTTGATATTGTGTTTGCACATAAGAAAATTATAATGCAGATTTGAGTCACCCATTGTAAATGTATCACTATCATAATAAAATTAGTGATCATGACACCCTCTTCCACCCTTAATAATAAAAAATGACAAATCAAAGTTGTTTCGACCTTAAAAGTTACATAACCCTTTGCAATGACTATCATGCACACCCAATAGCTGGCCTAAATCCAAGTCTAGTGTATGATATGTGATATATGATGTTCAATATAAAATGAAATACCTTGTCATCTATCCTCACCATTAACACCCGTCTCACCTTCAAATATTTCACCACTTGTATAAATTGTATTTCCTATCTCTTTCCTACCACTTTGCCATTGGTTAATCTCTTCAAGAAATAAAACATTTTTTCCTTGCCTAGCTCATTGCTATGTTGTATGGAAGAACACAAGGGTAATTTATGCCATAATGGGTGGTGTAATTTTAAATTTTAATAAAAAAGAATTTTTTAAAGTGAAATAATGTAAATCAGTAGGTTTTCCTCACTTGAACCCATGACCACTGAAATCAGTAAGATTTTTGCACAATATGGTGACAATGTTAGATGACATTTTTTGTTCCTTAATATTGTATGGAAATGCATTATATAGGGAGGAGATATTTCATTTTACAATGAGAAATATAAATGGTGGGGAAGGGCAAGGCTATATAGAATATGGAAGTGATGCAATATTTTTAGGTGAACTAGGTGGTCATGGCGAAGAGCAATGACAATGTATTTCAAGAGGTGAGATCAATAAACCTTGAGAAGATACACATTTAAATTTTAGTGATATGTCACATCTATCAATGCAATTTGTATCATGCAAAAATGGAATCTACAAGATACACTGTCCAACCTCAATGTATTGTCCCCATAAAAACATTAGACATGACTTTCATGACATCC